>JAYGGG010000246.1:0-43019 GCA_036346245.1 Bonia amplexicaulis | reverse complement strand
TATATGTATGTTGGGTTGATCTCGGGGCTATGAGCCGAGATTTCGGAGGCACGCCTCCACCTCGCGCCTTAATCGGAGGCGTTTACCAACTGTTTTTGGTTCGCGGTCCCGGTCACCTAGCACATATAAAACGGGGGTTTTTGGCAAGGGTGTTGGATTAACGTGTTATTTAGCCCTCAAAACCCTAATAAGCCCGATTGATTTTGGGTGCTAAGGTGAACGAAGACCGAAACCCCGTCCGTCTCCGTCCACGACTACAGCGACGCCGGCCGACGTTCTTCTCGCCGGCGACCACCTCCGGCCGTCTTCTTCGCCACCTCTGGTCGACCACTTTAGCCTCTTTTCCACCGAGTACCGACACTCTCTTCATGGCTTCTTCAACTTCGGGTATGTAACGCTTCCGCTCTAATGTTCTAGTTAGGTGTTCATGTTGTTGATTTAGGGTTAATGTTAATACTTCATACTTAGTCTTAGTTAATTCCTTCACTTTGGTATCAAAGCTCCCTTACATCACCATGAACCCTAAATTATTTCTTCCGATCTCGGATCTTGGATCGGTTCGGGTTTTCGGGCTCGGTTTAGCAATTAGAAGGAGGGGAGGGGATTCAAGAAAAACTTATGAAAAACCCTAAGTCACCCTCCCGAACCCTAAATCCCCAAATCCGCAAGGATTTTTTAGATCGGCAGCAAGGAACAACAATAAAAAAAATTAGTTCGGCGGCGGGCTTACCATCTTTTAGGCGCCGCCGCTGGGTCAGCGCCGTTGCCGTCGCCGTCCTCGGGAATCTGCGCGCGCGTCGCCGTCGCCTTTCGCTCCGGCGGTCCGTGGCCGACGCCGTCTTCGCGCATGTTCCTGCTGCTTTCGTGCCGTCGCTCTGCCGCCGTTGTCGCCGGGGCCGCCGGCCGCGCCGCTTGCTCATGCGCTGCTGCCGCTGTCGCTCCAAGGCCGCCGGGCCGTGCCGTCCTGCTCTCTGCGACACCGGCCGCGCCGCCGCGTTGCTCCTTGCGGGCGCGCCGGCCCGCCGCCTTGCTCCTCCGTCGGCGCAGCCGCTCCTCTCGCCTCCTCCGCCAGGTGCCGCTTGCGCCGCCCGCGTCGCCGTCGCCCGATCCCTTTTCTCGGGAGGAACCGGCGCATTTGTTTTAGGGTTAGGGTTATTCGGGCTCTTGTACCCGCGCGCTCAATCTCGGCCGTCGATCGATCGGACGGCCAATTTCTTTGGGCGAAGTTTTTGTGGGCGGATGAGGATCTCGCCATCGGATCAAAATCCGACGGCTCACGCGCGTTGTGGCCGGCGCGGTGGTCCGGGCAGCAATTTTTTGGGACGTGCGGGATTTTCCCCCCGCACGCGCGTGAGGGTCGGCCGTGAGCGTTTTTCGGCCCGTTTTCCTTTTGAGGCCGTTTTAGGCATAAAACTTCTTTTGGGGCCCAATTTTCAACAGAAATTTTATATTTTCATTTTCAGTGCATTTTCTTTTGTTTTAATTTATTTTTGTGCACTGTTTTAATTAATTTTTCAGCGGCCCAAATTATGATGAATAATTATGTTATTGTTATGAATAATCTCAAATTTAAATTGAACCATCGAGATATTTAAATTTGAGAATTTATGCTTATTTTTTGGCATTATGTATACATATGGTTATATTCTGACCAACTTTGTTTATAATCATATGTCGCCAATTAGAAATTTTAATTTAAAAGTTTTCATGATTAAATTTTTTGGCATTATGTATACATATGGTTATATTCTGACCAACGCCGTTTATAATCATATGTCGCCAACGAGATATTTTAAATTTGAGACTTTATGATTAATTTTGGCATTATGTATTCATATGATTATATTATGACCAACGTTGTTTATAATCGTATGTCGCCATAGTTTTTTAGTTCTTTTTCATTTTACGCCCAGCGGTGATATGAATTAGAATCGTAATTTTATGCATGTTATTAATCGGACCAACGTAGGGTTAATTACATGCAATATATATATATATATATATATATATATATATATATATATATATATATATATATATATATATATATTTATGATGATTCTAATTTTGCCTGTATTTTAATTCAGACTTAATGCTTGAATGTTGCCGCCACTATTGATAATATTGAGCAGCTCACGGGGAGTAATTTTTCCTCATGGAGAGAACAAATTTATTTTGTCCTTGGCGTTTTGGACCTTGATTATGCCCTAAGAGTAGACGTTCCCGTTCCCCCCACTAAGGGTGAGCAGAACTTTGCTGAGAAGAAGAAGATTTATGATGAAAATGCTGAGAAATGGGAACGATCTAACCGCTTGTCACTTATGATTATGAAAACCTCAATTTCAGTCATGATTATGGGAGAAATTCCCAATTCTGAAAAAACTAAAGATTACATGGCTTTAATTGAGGAGAAATTCAAAGGTTCCACTAAAGTTTATGCCAGTACCTTAATTCAGAGGCTCTTAACCTCTAAATATGATGGGTCTAGTAGTATTAGAGAGCATATCATGATGATGACTGATATGGCAGAAAAACTCAAGGGCATGGACATGGCAATTTCTGATGGTTTTCTAGTTCATTTCATTATGACATCACTTCCTTCTGAGTACACAGCTTTTAAAATTAATTACAACACTCAGAAAGAGAAATGGAGCATGAGCAATTTAATCGCCATATGTGTCCAGGAGGAAGAAAGAATAAGAATAGAAAAGAAGGACTTTGCCTTTAATGTTGGTGTCTCTCATAAAAGGAAGTTCCAAGGGGACTTCAAAAAAAAGCTGCAATTCTCCCCTAACTCAGATGAATCGGGCCTCAGATGCACTATGCTCCAAAGCCTCATGTTGCTTCCGCTGGATCAGCTAAAGGGAAAGAATGCCACTTCTGCAAACATCCAGGGCATTTTCAGAAAGACTGTGTAGGATTTCTTAAGTGGCTCGCCAAAAGGTGAATTCCTTACCGCGAAAAACACTAAGAAAGGGGAGCGAAGTTTTAGAGTCGCGGATGGAAAGGAAGCTCAGTTGATTCGCGTCTTCATTCTTCATCTCAATAATATAGTTTTGTTCTTTCCATCAGGAGGAAATTGTTTTCAGTTTCTTTATTGGACGATGAATGTTTTAATGCATTTTTTGGAGACAATATATGTATTAAATTTAATGGTGATGATCTTGCTTTTAGACAAGAAAAGCTCTATTTGTTTCCTCTTAATTGTTTCCCTGTATCTTTAGATTAATGATGAGATTTTTTTTCGAAACTATAGCACTATCGTTTAGGCCACATTTCGAGGGGGAGAATGTAGCGTCTCATTAAAGAAGAAATTCTCCACCCTTTAGATTACTCGACTCGGACCAACGCCCGATTGCATTAAAGGAAAATAAGTAAAACAAATAAAGAAGGGAGTTACTCGTAGTACAGGATCATCACATTCACTGATGTTTTTCTCCCGTTATGGTTATATTTTTTCCCATTAAAGATCGCTTTGAATCACTCGACAAATTCAAGATATTTAAGGCTGAAGTTAAAAATCAGCACAACCTAAGAATTAAAATTGTAGGCTGAACTAAAGTCTATAAGCACTAATGATGTATGAGACTTAGTAGAAATTTCTGACGGAGTCAAAACAGTAGGCTGTAATAGGTCTACAAAACAAAACATGACTCTAAGGGAAATATCGAAAGGTTCAAAGCAAGGCTTGTAGCAAAAGGATTCTCACAAAGAGAGGGAAATGACTATAATGATATTTTTTCTTCTGTCTCAACTAAGGGTTCATTCAGAATTGTTATGGCTTTTGTAGCTCATTATGATTTAGAGCTGCATCAGATGGATGTTAAAACGGTATTTCTTAATGGCGACTTGCAAGAAAAATGTTTACATGGCTCAACCGGAAGGTTTTATCATGTAAGGCAAGGAGCACATGAGATGTCGACTTAAGAAATCCATTTATGGCTTAAAACAAGCGTTGAGGCAGTGGTACCTCAAATTTGATAAAATCATAAGAAGTTTCGACTTTAAAGAAAATGAAGTTGATAACTGTATATGTGTTAAGTTCAAGGGGAGTAACTTCACCATCTTAGTGCTTTATGTGGATGATATCTTATTGGCCGCCACGATAAGGATATCTTGTTCAAGACCAAGAGATTTCTTTTATCCAATTTTGATCTCGGTGATGCCTCTTATGTTCTTGGCATTGAAATTCACCGAGATAGGTCTAAAGGAATATTAGTTTTATCTTAGAATGCATACGTTGACAGAGTACTAAAGAAATACAAAATGAATAAGTGCTCTGACTCGTCTGCTCCTATTGTTAAGGGCGATAAGTTTGAGACATTTCAATGTCCAAGGAACCAATATGAAACTGATCAGATGAAGTCGGTTGCTTATGCTTCAGCTGTCTGAAGCATTATGTATGCTCAAGCATGTACACGCCCTGATTTAGTTTTTGTAACCGGGATACTTGACAGATATTAGTTAAATTCAGAACTAAACCACTGGAAAGCCGTTGAGAAAACTTTGCGTTATATCCAAGCTACTAAGTATTTCATGCTCACATATAAGTTTTCTGATAGCCTTGATGTTATTGGTTATTCAGATTCAGACTTTGCGGGATGTGTTGATACTAAGAAATCCACGTCAGGTTACATCTTCACACTCGCTGGAGGAGCTTTTTCGTGGAAAAGCTCCAAACAAACTCTTATGGCATCTTCAACGATGCAAGCTGAGTTTGTAGCATGTTATGAGGCTACCGGGCAGGCTGTATGTCTTAAGAATTATATCCCGGGACTTAGAGTGGTGAGCGACATCTCTAAACCACTCATTTTATCTGCGATAATGAACCCGATCATTTATGCAAATAACAACAAGTCAAGTGGTGCTGCCAAACACATTGACATTAAGTATCATGTTGTGAAAGATAGAATCCAGGATCAAACTATAAGTATCAAGCATATAGTACTAAGTTAATACTTGCGGATCCGCTTACTAAAGGCTTACCACCCAGTATTTTTCGTGATCATGTTGCCAGCATGGGTTTATTGGAAAGCCTCTGATTCTGGATAAAAATACCTTTAAACAAACTAACTCCCATTAAGAATAATGAATATCCATTCTAAGATAAAAGTAGTACACTATAGGTACTGTGGTTGTATGGTACTTTATTGACCATGCAACACATTGCCTTGGTATGCTGTTTTATCAAAGGATGGGCTTATGATGTTAGCCTTACGATCAAAGGGAGAATGTTGGGTTGATCTCCGTGGCTATGAGCCGAGATTTCGGGAGGCACGCCTCCACCTCGCATATAATCGGGCGTTTACCAACTATTTTGGTTCGCGGTCCGGTCACCTAGCACATATAAAGCGGGGTTTTGGCGGGGTGTTGGATTAACGTGTTATCTAGCCCTCAAAACCCTAATAAGCCCGATTGATTTTGGGTGCTAAGGTGAACGAAGACCAAACCCCGTCCGTCTCCGTCCACGACTACGGCGGCGCCCGACGTTCTTCTCGCCGGCGACCACCTCCGGCCGTCTTCTTCGCCACCTCTGGTCGACCAGTTTAGCCTCTTTTCCACCGAGTACCGACACTCTCTTCATGGCTTCTTCAACTTCGGGTATGTAATGCTTCCGCTCTAATGTTTTAGTTAGGTGTTCATGTTGTTGATTTAGGGTTAATGTTAATACTTCATACTTAGTCTTAGTTAATTCCTTCAATGTATACTTGCCGTATGAATGACAGTGCCATGTGCGACAATTTTGTTCGCCTTCATGGTATTAGAGCGAAGCTCCTAAGTGCCTCGCTTTCTTCTTCTTCCCACCACTCCCACCCTCTCTGGCTATGGCCGACGCCGACGTCAAAGCCTCTCTTTAGGCACAGGTCATGGCTATCGCCACTATCAAGACGTTGTTGCCCCTTATGCTCGATCTCCAGGCGGCAAACTATTCTCAATGGCGTGGCTTGTTCGAGGTCGCCTTGTACAAAAACGCATTTGTTGATCACATCTACAAGTCTACCGTCACTTCCACCGACCTGCAGTGGGTGCGTCTTGATGCACTCGTCAAATCCTGGCTCTACAGCTCCATCACTTTTGAAGTGCTCGCCATGGTAATGACCAACGCTGGCACGACTCACAACGTCTGGACCATCATCGAGGGGTTGTTTCGCGATAATGTTGAAACACGTGCCATCTATCTTGAGACGGAATTCTGCGGTCTCATCCAAGGCTCCATGTCCATCTTTGACAATTGTCGTAAGCGGAAGATATTGGTTGATGCCCTCCACGATGTCAGTCAGAAGATCTTCGACAAGACGCTCGTTGTGAACACCCTTCGAGGGTTGAACAAGAAGTATGCCTTCATGCGCACGTTGGTGCCTATGTAGAAGTCTTTTCCCTCTTCCTCGAGACTCGCTCCGCCCTCTCTTGAGGAACTTCAGAAGGAGTCAGTCATAGTTCACCCTACGACCTTCCTCACCACCTCCGTCTAAGGTCACAAGGTTAACACCAACAACTCCAACAGTAGTGCCAACCGCCATGGATTGGTTCTCGTTCCAATTCGAATCACAACAACGGCGGCACCAGAGGCACCTACTCCAACAATCGCTGTTGTTCTCGCGGTAATGGTGGTGGCTACAATGGTGGCCACGGCAGTAACAGCTAGACCTCCGTGACCTAGCCATCCTTCCAACACCCTTGGGCAGGGTCAATTCAGATGTGGCTGGGGCAAGGCCCAAGGCCATCTGGTTTCGGCATCCTCGAGCCACATCATGCTCATACACCCCAGGCATTCACTACAACTCTTCCTCCCCAGCAGGCGCCAGCTATGGGCTTCGGTGCACCATGGCCTAGCGCTCCTTGGCAAAGTGCTCCATGGCAGACCATGCACCTGAGCTCATCCTCTTCATCCCCTCATGGGATCAGAACCAGCTGGTCAACGCCTTCAACAGCATGACCCTCACACCACTGTCGTCGTCTAAGTGGTACATGGACTCTAGGCTCTAGCGCCTCCGCCCATATGACATTAGAACATGGTACTCTTTCCACTTTCGTTTTAGTTCCATCTCCTCATGTAGTCGTTTTAGTTCCCTATTACACATACTGGTCATATCATATTTGCTTCATCCAGCGATTCCTTCCACCTGAAAGATGTTCTCGTTACACCAAATATCATTACAAATCTCATTTTCATTCGCAAATTCACTTTAGACAACCATTGCTCTATTGAATTTGACCCTAATGGTCTTTCTGTGAAGGATCTTTAGACCAAGAATGTAATCATCAGGTACAATAGCCGCAGTGGTCTCTATCCCTTCCGGTGGCCTCCACCATCACCATGCGCTTTCACTACCTCCCTAGCTTCCTTCACTACCTTACGGCAATGACGTCTCGGTCACATCGGCAATCAAGCTTTATCCTATTTAGCTCGTTCATCCTTTATTTCATGTAATAAACAGTCTATGGACACACCTCTATGTCATGCGTGTCAACTCGAGCGCCATGTCCATTTACCCTTTTCGCTCTCCTTGTCACATTCTAATAAAGCCTTTGACTTAATTCATTGCGATTTTTGGACATCACCAATTTCCAGTGTTTTTGGTTTAAAGTATTATCTTGTAGTCCTTGATGATTACACTCATTACACTTGGACATACCCTCTCAAATTCAAGTCTGAAGTCTTTCACAAACTCTCAAATTTCTTTGCTTATGCTCGAACTCAATTTGATGATTGTGTTCGTAGCATACAATGCGATAACGATGGTGAGTTTGATAACACCACTTCTCACACGTACTTCCTCACTCATGGCATTACACTCCATATGTCATGCCCCCATACATATCAACAAAATGGTAAGGCCGAGCAGGTCATTCGTTCCATCAATAACATTCTCCACTCACTCCTCTTTCAAGCCAGTCTACCACCTATATACTAGGTCGAAGCTCTTCATGTCGCCACCTACCTTCTTAATCGACATCCCTCCAAAACCCTCAAACTCGGCACTCCTCACCAAGCCCTATTCGGCTTACCACCGTCCTGCACCATCTTAGAGTTTTCGGTTGCCGCTGTTATCCAAATCTCTTAGCCACCACACCACATAAGTTGGCCCCTCGTTCCACTACTTGTGTTTTCCTTAGGTATCATGAACACCACAAAGGCTACCAGTGTCTTGATCTCTCCACAAACAAAATTTATCATCTCTCGTCATGTTACTTTTGATGAGAAGTCCTTTCCTTTTGCTGATCATTCTAAGCCACTGGCTCCATCTGACTTTGATTTTCTTGAAGCCATCATCTCCAATACCGCTTATCTTCCTTCTCCTATATCTCCACAAATAAATCCCACCAACCAGACTACAACTTCTACTGATCGAGTCCCTAACACCTCCGACACCTAGTGCGCTCCTTGTGTCTGATCTACCCACTGTATCATCCACCTCCTCTGCCCCTATCCCACTCATGGTTAATAACCATCCCATGACCACACGCGGCAAGGCCAGTTTGTGTTAGCCCATTCGACGTTTAAACCTCATCGTCACTGCTCTTTGCCCTATCCCTACTTCCTACCAAACTGGTCTTTAGGACTCAAACTGGCGTGCTGCAATGCAGCGCGAGTTCGATGCCCTTTGCACCAATAACACCTAGAACTTAGTTCCCCGACGTCCTGATACTAACCTTGTTACAGCAAAATGGGTGTTTCGGCACAAGTTCAAACCCGACAGAACCTTGGATCGCTACAAGGATCGTTGGGTTCTCCGAGGTTTTTCTCAGTAACTGGGGGTTGATTTTGGTGAAACTTTCAGTCCGATGGTGAAGCCGACCACTGTCCACACGGTTCTTACTCTGGCTCTTTCTACCAACTGGCCAGTGCACCAACTTGACATCAACAATGCTTTCCTGAATGGCACACTCTTGGAGACCTATATTGTTAACAGTCTCCTGGATTCATTGATGCCACCTGCAGCTCCCTTGTTTGTCAGCTCAATAATTCCCTGTACGGACTTAAGCAAGCTCCGCGAGCATGGTTCAGTCGCATTGCTACATATCTCTTGCACTTGGGGTTCACGGCCTCCCGATTAGATCTGTCGCTATTCATCTACAAACATGGTGATGACATCACATACCTTTTACTCTATGTAGATGATATTGTGATCATGGCATCTTCCAAGACTCTCCTCTGCCAGATGGTCACCTCTTTGCACTGTGAGTTCTCCCTCAAGGATCTTAGAGCTCTACACCACTTTCTTAGTGTTTCAGTGCAGCGTACATCGCTAATATCCTGGCATGCGCCAACATGACCAACTGCAACACCTGCAGCACGCTAGTTGATACAAATTCCAAACTGTCGTCCACTGGACCTCCAGTTGCTAATACCACAACATTGCCGACGCTCTTCAATACCTGACATTCACACGTCCTGATATTGCCTATGCGGTTCAACAAGCTTGTTATCATATGCATGATCCCCGCGAATCGCACGCCAACCTTCTGAAGTGGATTCTTCGGTTTCTCAAAGGCACCATGGATTATGGTCTACAGCTTCAGTGTACTTCTCCGATCTCTCTCACTGCCTACATCGATGCCGATTGGGCGGGCTGCTCTGACACATGCAAGTCTACCTCTGACTACAGTGTTTTTATTGGCGACAACTTAGTGTCCTGGTCCTCCAAATGCCAGAACACTGTTTCTCACTCTAGTGCGGAAGCCAAATATCGCGCCGTAGCCAATGCAGTGGCCGAGTCCTGCTGGCTTCAACAACTCTTACGTGAACTTCATCAACCTCTCCAGCAGGACACTGTGGTATTTTATGACATCGTCAGCGTCATTTATCTTTCAACCAACCCCGTCCAACATCAATGGACGAAGACGTCAAAATTGATTTGCACTTGGTTTGCGAACGCATCGCCCTAGGAGAAGCTCGAGTTCTTCACGTACCAACAAGCTCCCAATATGTCGACGTCTTCATGAAAGGACTTCCTTCGACGTTGTTCCGTGCTTTTCGCTCTAGCTTGAACATTTAGAAGATCGTTGTTCCAGCTGCGGGAGGTATTAGCCGTATTGCTATACAAGGCATGCACGGCTGACTTAACAAGATGCAGGAGATAATCACGCTAGGGCTTTCCTTTCTTGTTTTCTTGTCATCCTTTGCATTGATCCTAACTGATTCGGTTGCTCTCGTGCTATATGTATACTTGCCATATGAATGACAATGCCATGTGCGACAATTCTGTTCGCCTTCAAATTGGACCTTTTCCCATTCTTAGGTATACACTAGTAGGCATGCATGTGGAATCTACGTCAACAACATTAAAGATCGAATTTTATTTTATTCTGGAATTTTTCAAAAAAATAAATCGTCTTAAGCACATATTAAATCATGTGTGAAAAGTAGTTCGCATATACTTACTCATAAGCAGCATAATGAAAATAGTGGATTGTTTTTGTAGCGAACTTAGGGATAAAATCTACAAGTATTAGATATACCAACCACAAATACTTAACCAAAGAAAATTAGCAAAGATAAGACCTGAAATGTTCTGCTTTTATTTTTACCATGAACTATACCCTGCTAGCAAGGTTGTACCTACCATTGTTACTTAGCACGTCTTGCAGCTACTTTGCGCGTCTTGCAGCTCAATAACATAGCATATCATCCTTAATAAACTCTGCAAAATGAAATATACATGGTTGCAGTAGAGAGTCATAAAGATCAAGAAACATTCTACCTTGGTTAATTCACATTAATAACATGTATCTCCGTCATCAAACAACATGCTGCAGCCCAAGCTATATGTTGGACATTTTAAATCAGATAAAATGCAAGCTTTTCTTAAAGATAATGCATGAAGTGTAAACATTATTATTTCTCTGTGGCAAGTATGATATCTGAGTCAATAGCTAATGAAGCATATAGAGCTGACAACATCAATTGGCTCGTCACAAAACAATGGAAGATAAGAACACTCAAAAGAAATTTGAGGATTGTATCTGCATCGATAAAAAGGATATTATTGAACTATTCAAGATGTCCGATGAACATGACTACACACATCCACACCACACTATACTACAAACTAAATCTCGTGGTGGTCAACAAAAGTGATTTTGGTCACTCTAACTAAACAACCTAAAAGCAGGAGTCAGTAAAAAAATTGTATGCCATCTGGAGTCCACTTAACAAGTATAGACTGCACAATCACATATGCATGCCCTTGCTGCCTGGCTCACCAGCATGCACCATGCAGTCAGAGTAAAAAAACTGAAAGCAAAGCAATAACATATATGCTATGGCTCTCTCATTTCCCATGAAGATATGAAATTAAAATGAATATGCACTATATGTTCCGAAACCCAACAATCACCTTTTCCTCCGATCCCCATTTCTAAGGGACAAAATCGTATCAGATTTGTACATCTGAAAGCTCTCAATTTTTCTTCTAATCGAACATGAGTTAAATTGGTACAATCCATCTCACTGGATTGTGCTACTCGATAGCTTTGTGACCCTATCCATATTTCATCACTATCATCAGCAAGAGAGACAGGACTTAAATTGATACAATCTGTTAGGAAACCGGCCTACAGATAGAGTCCTGCCAGACTCAAAGTCTGGATAGGCCGAGAGTCCTGACATATTGGGCACCCCACCACCTAGTATAAATAGAGAGCCAACCCCCCCATTGTAAACACACGGTGAAAAGCAATAAAGAAGACCAGGAGTTCTCTCTACCTCTCTTTGTGTTCATCTATTATTCTGTGATTCTGTGGTTGATTCGTTCTTGTTCTAAGCAGAGATCCCGATCGGACTGGTCGCCAGCGTCGGTTTCTCAACACGTTATCAGCACGACTACGCTCCGGTGAACGAGGTAATCATCGAAGCACATAATTGTTTTCTAGATCGCTTTTGAATCCGTATTTTCTTTCGTGTTCTAGATTGATTTTCTACGGTGCAAATCCGCCCCAATCTACCGCGAGCAGATCTGAAATCGCCGGTATAATGCCGATCGGTAGATTGCAAAACGGGGTAGATGTTGATTGCACTGTGGATTAGAACGATGCAAATCCGCCCCAAATCTACCGCAAGCAGATCTGAAATCGCCGCCACAATGCCGATCGGTAGATTGCGAAACGGGGTAGATGTTGATTGCATCGTAAAATAAAACAAAATTTTGTACGCTCCTGCACGATCGCTGTACAGAAAATTTCGGCATGGTTTTCTCTGTTTTTCCTCTCTGCACGACTGTAGCATCACAGAAAAAAAAGGAAAACCCCATCGCCACCTGTTCGGCTCCCGCGCGCCGCCGCCTGCGGCCGTCGCCACCGAACCGCGCGCGCGCGGCTCTGCGGCCGTCGCCACCAACCGCCCCGCCACCGCTGCGCAGCCTGCGCCACGGGTCGCCCGCCGCCCGTAGCCGTTCCGCGGCCTCCGCCCGGCGGATCGCCCCGCCGCGCTTGCCGTCGCGCCTAGCCCGCCCGCCGCACCGACGCCCGCCCAGCCGCGGCCTCGGCGCTGGCTGCCGCCCTTTTCGCCGCACCGCCCGCCCGCCGCCGCCGCCCCGCCTCCGCTTCGCCCCGCTGGCAGCCGCCCGCCCGCCGCCGCCCGACCGCCGCAGCCCGGCCGCCCGACATGCAGCCGACCTCCGCGATCGGCCATCCTCGCATGGACCGTCGACCACCGCGCGCAGACGCCGCCGCCCCGGCTCGCCGCCGGCCCGGCCAACCGTCGCCTTCGGACCGTCTTGCCGTCGCCGCCCGCCTCGGCCGCCATACCCGCCCGCCCCGCCTGATTCGCGTCGCAACCCCTACCCCCACCGAACCGGCCGAAAGAAAAAGGCCTTATGGGCCAATCGGCGGAATTTTGCAAAAACACCCACAGAATTCCGAAAATTACAGAGAAACCCTTAAAACTTGCAAACAGGTCCCGAAAATTTACAGAAAGGTCTCGGTAATTTCGAAAATTACCGATAAGTCCTCTAATTTACGTATGGGTCCAGTTTTTGCAGAAAACCCCTCGGTAAATCCGAAAATTACGCGAATTTTCTCTGAATTGAATTTTTTGCGTAAACCCCTAGAAATTGCAGTTTTTGCTGAAAAATTATATTTTAGCATAAAAGGGCCTCGGGAATCCAAATTTTGAATTATTTTTAGCATTTGAAGCATATTTATTTCTGCCATTATTACTCTTTCTATTTTCTGTATTTATTTACTATTTTTGGTTAATTGTAATTATTTAAATTGCTTTTAATCACTGAAATTAACAGTAAAATTTATAGAAAATGCATAGAAAATTATGAAACATTACGAGAATCTTTTGTACCATTTATTTACCCGCAGTAAATTATCCCATACATGTTTACCTGAAGTAAATTTATATACACATTGACTTGATTGACACCACGAACCGGAAGTTCGAGGAGCTGGCCCAGCATGGCCAAAACGATCTGACGTGGGCATACAATGTCGACATAGTGCTTGGAGCCGAGCAGCTCCACGCGGCTATAGGGATTGGCGGACTGAATGACGTCCAACCTACGCCTGAGAAAAATGATCAGGCACTTCATTTTCTTCGGCACCAACCTCTGTCTCACTCTCAAGAATGAGTATATGGCAGAGAAGAGCACGCTAGCACTCTGGACCGCACTCAAGAAGCGGTTTGAGAGGCTAAAGTACACTATTCTTCCTCAAGCAGAGCAAGAGTATATCAGACTGAGGTTTGCCGACTTCAAGACGGTCGGGGAGTACAATTCCGCTTTGCATAGGATTTGTACCAATCTTCAAATCTGTGGTAAGCAGATCACAGACGAGCAGAAGATTGAGAAAACCCTATCCAGCTTCCACCCCAATGCAGTACAATCCGCACGCAACTATCGTCATAACGGCTATAAGGTGTATGCTGAATTGATTGATACAATGAAGATTGCGGAGGCTTAGGACAAAGTTCTCCGTAAGAACTACGTCACTTAGCCACCTGGGAACTCCGCTGGCCATGAAGCCAACGCTGGGAGACATAAGGTGCGAAATTCCTTAATGAATAGAAGGGGAAGGAATGATAAGACCGCAGCCCAGAAAGGCAAATTAAAAGCTCCATGTGAGAATAAGGCTAGCAAGCCAAAACGGGATGGCAAAGGGCAGCATGAAGCCCACTTTGCATCGGCTGAGGGGGAGAGTTTTGAGCGGTTATGCGCGATGGAGGTTGAAACCATCACGATAGCAGCAACCCTTTTCGACCTAGAAACAGTCAATGCCATGATTTCTCCTGAAGAGAATGTCAATCCCGAGAAAATAGCAGAAGAAGTCTGATGCACAGAATGCATTTAGATTTTCAATGTCATTTATTTTGTGTTAAAAAGACAAGTTAGAATTTGCATGGATGGTACTTTAGCATTTATTTTCTCGTGATGGTTGGATGATATTTAAAGAATTCATTCATTTGTTCCATTTTATAATGGCATGATATGTTCTGATATTGAAGTATTTTATTTATGAGTTGATTTCCTTCTCATGCATATGAATAAAATACATTACATTAGAACAAGTGTAGCGCCCTATGAAGGAAGTGTGCTTAGCTAGCAGCGGCACAACGAATACCATCTTAAGAGAGACTAAATTTTCAGTCAATTCGTAAGAGCACTAGCAGCCTTACGACAATCGCCGGAAGCGATGCATGTATAATTGGTTCAGGAAGAGCCACAATTATACTCTTAATGGGCACAACTTTGGTCATCGAAGAATCCTTATTGTACCCAGAATCGACTAGAACTCTCCTAAGTTTTAAATATTCGCGCAAATGGTTTCTACGTTGAGACCGAAGAAGAGTACGGTAAGGAATACCTGCTCATTACGAAGCGCAAAAAGAATGAAGAAAAAAGGTATTAGAAAAACTTCCTTTACTAAACAAATGGGCTATATTATACCAACATCAAGGCACCTGCAGCCTACATTATCCTGAAGACAGTATTTAGAAGCTCTGAACTCTTCTGTCTCTGGCATGACAGATTAGACCACTCAGGTCTTAGAATGATGAGAAACAATTCACAAGGGCATACTATCAATGTGAAGAATTTCCCGAATCCTGAAGATTTTTGTGTGCCCTGCATGTGCCACCAGAAAATTAATTACCAGACCCTCCACTCTGAAAGTGAAGGATGAAGTCCCTGCATTCCTGGAATGCATGCAGGGAAGCATTTGCGGTCCCATTCAGCCCATCTCAGGGTCATTTAAGTATTTCATAGTGCTCATTGACGCTTTCTCGAAGTGATCATATGTGGGTTTGTTGTCCACAAGAAACCACGCCTTTACAAAATTGATCTCGCAGATCATTCACATCAGAAATGTGTTCCCTGATCATCACATCAAGTCCACCAGAATGGACAATGCCAAAGAATTCACTTAAAATGCATTTGATGATTATTGCATGGCGATTGAAGTTGAGCACTCGGTACCGCATGTCCATACCCAGAATGGTTTGGCAGAGGTTTTAATTAAGAGAATTAAATTTATTGCACTACCCTTTTGTAAAATTGTAATTTGCCAGCTACATGTTGGGGACACGCAGTCCTACATGCAGCAAATCTCATCAATTTTAGACCATCGGCCTACAACATCCATCCGTCTATGCAACTAGCGCAAGGGTCAGCACCGAAAATTTCCCAACATTAGGGGGAGGAAATCAACCCCTTGATGAAAAATGTCGGGAAATACATGCACATGACCCATGCACTAGTGAAGCAAATGAGAAGTCCAGAAGACAATAGAAGTCCAGAAGACAAGAGAAGTCCAGAAGACAATTGATTTGTAAGCATTAGCAAATCATCTGCCTAATCACTTTAATGATTTGAAAAGCGTGACTAAGTCGCATATGCCTGCACGCACTGCATCGGAGAGGTTGAAATACCAAAGCGGGTAGGTATCCTAATCTCGTCCGAGGCCTCGGAAAAATAAAAAAGAGGACGAGAACTCTGGTTCCTCGAATCCTAAGTAACCGGGGACGCCTAGTGAAAAAGGATAAGAAGGACTTACCACAGCCGATCATTAAAGTCCACCAGAATGAGAAGGGGAGCCAGTTGAGACCTGGCACAAGTATGACACCTTCAGAAAAGGGCATACCGGATCTGAATATCCCCATCGGCATGGATGTGTGCTCACACATCGGAGTCGAAAAACTAAAGGGACTTGCCACCGCAATTGAAAGAAGCGATGTGCAAGGAGAAGCTCCAGAAGAAGAAACCGCTCCAGAAAAAGCGACTCATGAAGAAATAGCTATAAACTATGTGCACATGGGAGAGTCCATGAACAGGACAACAACCAATATCGATACCTACTTCACAAAGAAAAATTGCCACAATCATCGATCTTGATCTCGAGCCTGCATCGCTCGCTGAATGTAAGAAAAGATCAGATTGGGAAGATTGAAAGAAGGCAATAGCAACTGAATTGCTATCTCTGAACAAAAGAGAGGTTTTGGGCCCGTGTGCCGCACACCTCCCCATGTGCACCCCGTAGGGCACAAGTGGGTATTTGTTCGAAAGAGAAATGAAAGAAAGCAGTAGTGAGATACATAGCAAGGCTAGTAGCACAAGGTTTCACTCAACGTCACGAAGTTGATTATGAAGAAACCTACTCCCAGTCATGAGTGGAATTACATTTAGATATTTGATCTCAATGGCAGTAAACTTGAACTTAGAAATGAAATTAATGGATGTTGTGACTGTATACCTTTACGGTAACTTGGATTCAGAGATTTATATGAATATCCCTGAAGGAATACCTCTCCCGAACCAAGACAGAGCAAATAGAAATTTATGCGGTGAAACTCGAAAGTCATCAGATGGATTGAAGCATTCTGGAAGAATGTGGTATAATCGCTTGAACTACTTTCTCTGCAAGAAAGGCTACACAAACAATGAAGACGGTCATTTTGTATTTATACGGCGATCCCAGAATGGATTCTGTATAATCTCTTTGTATGTAGATGATCTGAATATCATCGGGACAGCAGAATATATAAAAGAAGCAAGCTCCTACTTGGAGTCAGAATTTGAAATGAAAGATTTGAACAATACCAAGTTCTGCTCAGGCCTGCAGCTTGAGCATGTCCCCGAAGGAATCTTGGTATATCAGTCGACCTACACCCAGAAGGTGCTAGAAAGGTTTGGCTTCGAGAAGGCATACCCATCGAGAGTACCGATGATCGGAAGGTCTTTACAGCAAGAAAAAGATCCTTTCCGACCTAGGGAAGAGGGGGAGGAAGTCCTGGGACCGGAATTCCCATACTTGAGTGCAGTGGTAGCACTCATGTACTTAGTAAACTGCACTAGAACGGACATTGCAATTGTCGTGTACTTGTTAGTAAGGTACAGTGCAGAGCCCACCAAAAGGCATTGGTAGGGCATAAAGGACACCTTCCGATATCTCCAAGGAAGTAAGGACCTTGGATTATTTTATAGAAAGAATCAAGACTTGAACTTGATTGGCTATGCAGATGCTGGGTACTTGTCTAACCCGCATACCGCAAGGTCACAAACATGCTATGCATTCATGTGTGGTGGAACTGCAATTCCCTGAAAATCGTCTAAGCAAAGCCTTGTAGCTCCTTTGACGAACCACTCAGAAATTATAGCATTGTATGAAGCTGCACGAGAGTGCGCTTGGCTCCGTCGAATAGTTCACCACATCCAGCAGTCATGTGGAATGAACATTGTGCAAACCCCCATAATTATCCATGAAGATAATTCAGCTTGCGTTGTGCAAGTGCAAACGGGCTATGTGAAGAGTCATCTCACAAAGCAATCAACCCCAAGTCCTTCTATGCTCATGAATTGCAAAAGATGGACGAGATAAAGATATTGCATACTAAATCTTGTGAAAATCTAGCAGATTTGTTCACTAAGTCACTCCCTGCATCTAGCTTTGAAAGGTGCGTGTGAGGGATTGGAATGATGAGACTTAGAGAAGTGCAGAATTCAGGGGAAGAATTCTCTCAAGCCCGTTAGTAAATCTCGATCATAAAGATTGAGTACTCAAAGGAATAAGGTCCTGAAGACCGAATGAAGTTGGGTGGATTGTACTCTTTTTTCCTTGACGAGTTTTCCTGAAGTTTCTCGACCAAGATTTTTAATGAGGCAATTCGTGCATCGCAGCAACACATGTATTATGTACTCTTTCTCCAAATTTTTTCCACTGGATTTTTATGGAGTTTTGATGAGGCATAAGCATGATGGGTGAGTGCCCAAGGGGGAGTGTTAGGAAACCGGCCTACAGATAGAGTCCTGGCAGACTCAAAGTCCGGATAGGCCGAGAGTCCTGACATATTGGGCACCCCACCACCTAGTATATATAGAGAGCCAACCCCCCATTGTAAACACACGGTGAAAAGCAATAAAGAAGACCAGGAGTTCTCTCTACCTCTCTTTGTGTTCATCTATTATTCTGTGATTCTGTGGTTGATTCGTTCTTGTTCTAAGCAGAGATCCCGATCGAACTGATCGTCAGCGTCGGTTTCTCAACACAATCCACCTCATTGGATTGTGCTACTCGATAGCTCTGTGACCCTATTCATATTTCATCACTATCGCCAACAAAGGAGATAGCAGAAAACAAGTGCTATATTTAGTCAAATACCATGGTTGTTCACTATCTGTCAACCAACCTTGCTTCCCCATGTTCGAATTTGTGGGACAGACTGTATGGGAAACAACCAGATTTTTTAGGGTGAATATTTCGGCTGAGCCATGAGGTAACCCAAGACATAATATTGATTCTACTTCTTTTGCTCTGCTCCACGCATCAAATTCATGACCGGAGTAGTTGACCGTTGATTAGAGCATTGAATATTTTCCTACATACTATTGAAGAATCTACCGAATAGAGGCACACATTTTAAGAGAGTGCTTCAAGTAGCATGTCAATGCATACAAGACATTTTTGTTAATTATAAAAGATCCCAAAATCAGAGCAATAGTAAGTGCAAATCACAGGAAATTAACACAACGATAAAAAAAAATAAAAATCCTGCCATAGCATTTCAAGAAGTTTAATTACCGCAGAACTTGAAGACCACAACAAAATTTTGATTTTGTTACTACTCTCCAGTACAAAAATATTTGTTAAAACCCCCCAACATTCAAACAACAAATACTTTACCGTGCATCTTAATCTGCCTCCTATGCTCCTTGATAGAACACAAACATATAGATTTTTGCAATGTGCGCGTGTTGTTGATGCAACTCCAAAGAAGATGGTAGACAAATCGACAGAAAGGCAATCATTTCCAAGACGCCTTTCCAGACAAATATAGCCACCAAAAACAACAGGAAAAAAAAATCAAAAATTGGTTCTCGATTCCATCTCCATGGTCAAAGCACACGACGAAATGTTATGCCATCAGGCTTTCTCAGCTGAAGCAAGGTGCCCCATTTGCTCAGTGATCTGATAACATTGTCCCGGTGATTGAGGCAACTGCAGTCCTTTGCTTCAGTTCTCTCTCTTTTACCATCAGCATCCTGTCTTTCTGACCCAGCCCCGCAGGCATGACAAGATTGTGGAGTTTCTGTGAGAAACCGCTCCCAGAATAGATCGTTCACCTTTGCCGGTTCATGGGAAACTCCAGTTTCAGTGGTCATCTTATCTTGTGAAGTACCAGTGGTGCTAGTCTCGGAGTTCATATCAACTTAAGTCGCCGTTTTATGGGAATCACCATGAATCTCTGCTAATGGTAGCACTGGATTCTGCACATAACTCGGTGATTCTGCTAGGTCAGGAGATGAATGGACACGCCCTGCGCTGGGCGAAGAAGGGTGCGGGCTAGTTGATGGCTGCAGACTGATGCTGGTCTCCATTGGTGCTGTCTGCATCTCTCCTAGTGTTAGAGCAGGGCTGGGTGCAGTAGCACCATTGTACATGTCTTCAGAAGATGCATAGTTTGCCCTCTGGAAGAATCTCTAGGGAAACCAAGGCCAGCTCCATCTTGTCCAAAGGCTCAGCATTTACACAGTGCACTGTGAACATGCTTGGTGTCTGTGACCATTGTCTGCAAATACGGCATTTGCTGTTCTTCAACTGCGGGTTCCTCTACGAAGAAATCAATCTTCGGGACTCTCCTCTTCTTGCTGAAATGATCTGTTTCCAGCAGGTAGCTTGAAACGACACCAGTGATGCCGGAGTCAAGCCGCGCCACCGTGCCACTTGTGCACCGGCATGGACCGTGCTCGCCGTCGCAGCGCACGGACAATGCATCTCTCGCTGAGACGCTTCGCAGAAGCCGCGCCCGCGCGGACTACATCACGAGAAGAGCCGCGAGGGGCATGGGCTGCGCACAGGATGACAGGATGATGGCAACCAGAGGCAAATGCAAGAAAAAAAATTAGATAGGGTGAAGTTCAGTGACGGATCCAAGAAAAAAGACTAGATAGGCTGAAGTCGGAAACGTGAAATAAACAGTAGTACTAAAAGCAAAACAATCCATGATCAAACTATGTTGCGATCACACTAATAAAAGTATGTGATACGAAATAGAAACAACAACTACAATTCGCATGTTAACATATATAGATAACGGAAGGACAATAAAAAATACCTCACTAATGAAGCTTAAACCATAATTGTAGATGAGCTGTAAAAGAAACAACATGTCAATTGTGAAAGATAGATAAATCAGTAGTGTCACAATTCGATAATAGAATATAAAAGATGCAATAAAAAAGAAGACAAAAAATATACCAGTAAATAACTAAGTACGTCTACGAGAACGAGGCATTTTCATTCTTCGAGTTTTCATGTCTCGAAATCGTTTCTTGATTTTTTTTTCACGATCAAGTCCTTTGAATATCTCTCGCTTGATATAGCACACCATCAAGTCATTAAGCCAATCGTCGGACATCTTATTACGCAAATCGGTCTTGATAATATTCATAGCCGAGAAGGCTCATTCAACTGATGCTGTCGCCACCGGTAGTAGCAATGCTAACTCGATGAGGCGGTAGACCAATAGAAATGCAATATGCCTTTCAGTTTCAACCAACTTCACGACCAGACTTCCAAGATTATGACAAGTAACAAAATCATCAATTCTTCGCACATGAAGAATGAAGGTTTCAAGTTGATCCTTGATAGCTGCACGATCAGAAATAGAGAAATCTTCGTCATAGATATCCGTAAGTCGAGCAATATTATCCATATTGAACTTTGAAAAGGAGTCTCTTCATCAAGACAAGAAAAACATACAAGTAACTCCGAAGATACCTCATTGAAGCGATGATCCATCTCAGTGGTAATAGCATCAATGGCAGCAAAGAAAGTATCAACACGATAATGATGGTCTTGAGTGACTGTGATTCCACCCTCCTTGATCGACCCCATCTTGGAATTGCTTCATCCATATTTGGCATTGGAATCTTATTTTCATCACAAAATTTTTTTAACTTCTATAAATAGTGGCTCCCAGCCATGGTTCCTTAGGTTGGTCAGCCATGTTTTGACATCAACAAGCAATGACATGGCCAGAACAATATTTTGACCCTTCCTTTGCAATACAAGAGATAACTCATTTGTAATGCGAAGCACTTTCAACATCATCTTTAATATGAACACAAAATTAAAAGTCTCCATTATATGCAACAAACCTGCTGCCTTAGATGGATTACGCCCATCTTTGTGCACAATACCTAGCACATCTGTTACTGCATCCCACATGGTCTCAATACGGATTAAAATTGCATAATGAGAACCCCATCTAGTGTCTCCAGGTCTTGTCAAGCTAGTTTCTTGATGCTTACCTCTTCCTGAAAAAATCTCACCACTCTCCAACTTACCTAAAATATTTTGACGATGCTTGTCTAGCAATACATCCTTCCTCTTGCAAGATGCACTAGTAGTGGTCACAATCAAAGTGACATACTCAAAGAAATCATTAATAGATGAACAACAACTTGTGACACCAACCACTACCAACTGTAACTGATGAGCAAAGTAATGAACATAAAAAGCATATGGGTTCTCATCACGAATCAATTTTTGAAGGCCGTTGAATTCACCCCTCATATTTGAAGCTCCGTCGTACCTCTGCCGTCGGAGTCTAGCAATAGGTAAACCATGTGCACCAAGTATCCCAAGTTTGCTAAAATAGCTTTTCAAATCTTTTCTATTCATTTTGAATTTGAACAAGCCTCAGGTCACTGTTTCTGGAGAGGTAAAAATATAAGTATCCTCATTTTGACAAGCTAGTTTACATATTCTACATAAAATTTTGACAAGCTATCAAAAGTGATACTCAAATACACAAGTCTTGTCTCTAAAATAAATAGAATTTGTTGTACCTTTATAAAATAGAACTATAAAAA
The DNA here is from genome assembly GCA_036346245.1 of Bonia amplexicaulis. Lineage (NCBI taxonomy): Eukaryota > Viridiplantae > Streptophyta > Magnoliopsida > Poales > Poaceae > Bonia > Bonia amplexicaulis. The sequence continues at coordinate 20,703 of JAYGGG010000246.1, read as the reverse complement.
TGCAATATATAAAATTGTAAAAGTAATTACGAATCCTCAAATCCACTCCTCGGCTTCTCCTCAAATCACCACCTCCTCAAATCCCATTCTCCCGAGTCCCGACTGCTCCTTGCCTCCTCAAATCCGCCGACGCCCGATTGCTCCTCGCCTCCTCAAATCGCCACCGCCTCCCGGCCTCCCACCTGGGCCTGGGCGGCATGCCGCGCCCCAGCCACCACCTCCCGCTTCTCGGCCTCCCTAGCCGCTTGGGCGCCGCCGCCACGCCGTCCTCCAACTCCTCCGCCTGGGCACCGCCGCCGTGCTGTCCTCCGCCTCTGCCGCTCGGGAGGCCGGGATCTAGGTTAGCACCGGGCGCCGGCTCTCTTTCTTGGTGGACTATTGGCTCGTCGTCCTCCGCTAGTATATCTCATTCCCTTGTTGCTTTGTTGCCTTGTTGGGCCAGCTCCACTAGGGTACTGGTCACCGTGGGCTTTGGCACGTCAGCCATGCGTAAGTCGTCCTCATCGACACCGGCAGCAAGCTGTTGTGGGTCCAGTGCAAGCCGTGCAACTCCGGCGAGTGCTACCCCCATACCCTTTGTTCGACCCTGAGAGATCATGTGGTGGTCATCCCGTTGAGAATGATGAGTAATTGACATCGTTTTAGTAAAGTCGAGTTTGAGTCGGTTGGTTCGGACCTAGACGTTGTGTGACGTAACGGACTCGGTCGGACTTAGTCGAACCTAGTCGTATGGGTTAAGATGCATATCCGATGACTCGGCGGTTTGATCTCTTTACGCTTTCATGTATCGGCGGTGCTATTTGACATGTTTCTTGTCCGTGTGACCGCAGGACATCGAGGTGGAGTCGTGGCGAGACACGAGGTGACCGGACTAGACGCAGTGGCGTTGAGGTCGAGCGGTCGAGATGTGTCAAGACGGCGTGAACTCGAGGTGGTTGCGGTCGGAGGCGAGGAACCAAGCGGAGCTACCGGTGATGGACACGACGAGCGGCGGCGAGAGAACCGGGACTAGACTCAGATGGAGTCGGAGGTCTCGGTCGGTGTCGGGTGGACACGACGGGCAGCGGCGAGAGGATCAGGACTAGACTCAGGGAGGAGTCGAGGTCCAGACGGTCAAGGTACCAGAGGTGGAAGCTTGGGAAAAGTGCTTGAGGGCAATTTGGTAAATTGACTCAAGCAAATGAGTGGAGGAGGTGATTCTCCTCAAAATCTGGTTTGACCTCCTTTTGCCTTATATGGTGTGTGAGATGAGGGAGTGGAGGTAGTATGCCACTTCTTGAAATTCCTCTTAAGGCTATTGTATTGGCTTTAAGAAGAGAGGTGGTTGTGAATGAGAAACATAGCAATTGTGTGTCCAGGATAGTCACAATGTGTTTGTGAGGAGTGGTCTCCCGTAGCCTCTCCTGTATGGGTCTGAGTTGTGTTCCCCTCCTCTTTGTTCTTGAGTTCATGTGTTCTTGTACTTGAGATGGAGAGGGTGAGGATGGATTGAGTCCCATGCCATCATTTCTCTTGAATGTTCATGTGTTTGGGAACTCTTATGTAATCCTTTTTACTTATGGAAATGAAAATCTGAAATTTGGTTCTCTGCTATGTCTCTCTGTTCTTGGCTTTTGCATGTCTAAGTTTTGGAGCATTTCTTGATTCCTTTGCAAGTTGGCTTGAAATTTGATATTTAGAGCCCTATGGCTATTGCTAATATATCCTCAAAGTTTCATGATCAAAAGATAAATGATTGAGGAGAAACTTAGATTTTTCTTCTCTCTGTTCTTAAAATCTGAAAAGCTAGGGTTTCGATTATCTTTGTTTTCCTTTGAGAGTTGGGTTGAAATTTGATATCTAGAGCCCTGTGGCTATTGCTAACATATCTCCAAAATTTCATGAGCAAAGGTTCAAGGATTGGCAAGGAATTTGGTTTTTGGGTGCGGTTCCTGTAACTTGTCTGCTGCCCTGAATCTCTGTTTTCAGTCTGGTTCAGTTATTTTCGGCAGCATAACAGTGTTTACTGCAGTTTCTTTCTTCTTGCCAGGCTGACCAATTTTGAAACTCAGTTGGATTGCTCGGTAGTCAGGTTGATTTTCGTGTTTCGATCTGTGCAGCTCTGCTGTTTTTTGATTTGTTACTGTTGTCGGCGAGAAGCGCAGTTAGCGTGACAATTAACACTCAGTTTTCAGCACTTGGTTTTCATCTACTGCTTGCTGTTCGGTCTTCATTTCTTCAGTTTTCGGTTGCTGCAGAGATCTCTCTTCGGCCAGCATTTGCTATTCCTCTCTCCCTGTACAGTTCGGCTGGTTGAATGGTTACTTTCGGTGTGAACTGCAGAATTCTGTGCGGTGTTTTATGTGTATTCGGCTGTAGCACAAGTGAGGAAAAATTACTGCAGCTTGCTGCTTTCAGCAGGAGTGTATTTTCAGTTCTCATTCTCAATTTGCTGCTGTTCTCACTGCTGTTTTGCTGCTGTATTGTTGCTGTTTTTAGATTGCAGTTAGTGAGCAGTTTTCAGTTTTGTGTGCAGTTTTCTGCTTGCAGTTTTCAGCAGAAATTAAGTCATTTGCAGTAGCAGTTTTCAGCAGAAATTAAGTCCTTTGCAGCAGCAGTCTTCAGCAGTTTTTAGCTTCTTTTCTTCACTGTTTTTCAGTTCTTTTCTCCACTGTTTTTCAGTCTTTTGCAGCAGGAGTATTCAGCAGCAAAAGTATTCCTTGTGTATGTTATTTTCTTGAGAAGCGCTGAAATTAATCGACATTTTCAGTTTTGGAAAAGTTGCTTGCAGCAGCTAGTCATTTCGGTTTGCAAATCAATTTCAGCCGGCAGTGAGATATTATTCTTCTACTTCTTAGCTTCTATAGCTATCGGAGAAGAAGTAAGTTTGAATACTTGGGGGCAAATTTAAAAAAGGCACCATTCACCCCCCCTCTGTTGCCATATCCGGTCCTACAATTGGTATCGAGCGGTTAGCTCTTCTTCATAGATCTTAACCGGTCTCAAAGAGCCATAACAATCGATAAGTATTCCACCAAGCCGCCCATCTTTGATGGCTGGATTACCCTTCTCGGAAGAGCCGAATGGAAACATACATCCAGGCTCAGGGGTATGCCATCTGGCGGAAGGTGAAGATACAGTTTGTTGTTCCTGCCGATGAGAATATCAATGCCGGGAATATGGCTGATGTTGAGGCGAATGCTAAGGCAAGGAACATCATCATTCGAGGTCTGAGTAGAAGCGAGTTCGATCGCATCTCTCATCTGTCGTCCGCCTTCGACATCTGGGTGACCCTCGATGCATACCATGAGGGCACCACCCAGATCAAGACGGTTCGACAAGATCAGTTCAAGCGAGAATCTGATGAAATTCGAGATGCTTGTCGGAGAATCCTCGACGAGTGCTTTTCTCGATTTCACAAAATTTTGAGCAATCTCCAGTTGTCGGTCTCACATACTCCGACTCGGATAACGCTCGACGGATGCTTTACGCACTCGATCTTCGTGTTTGGGAGATGAAGGTGACTACCATCAAGGACACCACAGACCTCTCGACCTTGACTCTTGATGCGCTTTACTCGCCTCAAGACTCACGAGATTGACATAGTCTCTCGTCGGTCAAGTCTCGATCAATGGCACTAGTCACCGATCCCGCTTCGGATCCACTTCTTACGAGCCATCTTGCGGATTCTCCTCGCGCTCTCGTGACATAACCGATGATCGAGATAGGCGACTTGCCGATGAGCAGCTAGCCCTCCTCGCACGGAGATTCTCCCATGCTTACAAAGGGAGGAGGACGGAAGGAAAAGAGGACCCGTGATTTGTTTCGAGTGTGGTGGCCCCAACCACATCCGAGCAAGCGTCCCAAGCTTGGGAAGGAAAAGGTGACTTGGTTCGGGTAAGAACGACTACATCGACAAGAACCGCAACTCGAAGCCCTCGGCCCGGCCGGGAAAGAAGAAGTTCGCGACTTTGGGAAGGCCAAGAAGCTCTTCCACCGCGTTCTCGCTGCTTCGACGACCTCGACCTCACCGGGTGGAGGGATGGAGCGACGACGACGGGACCGGTGACCAAGACCCCAAGGGCGACAGCGACTTCTGCGGGATGTGCTTCATGGCCCTTGAGGGCGAACTGAGCGACAGCGATCTCTATTCCGACTCCGATGAGGTATGTCCCTCTTATGACCAACTTAATGAAGCTTTTCTTAAGTTAGGAGGTTTTCATGCTAGAGCTAAGACTAGATGTAGTGAGTTGGAGAAGAAAGTAGAGAGATTATCACGGGAGCTTACTTCACTTATATCTGCTCCCTCCGTGATGACCGTGATACATCTTTGTGCTTTGATCGGTGATATGGAGAAGCTAAGGACCTCACATGATAGTCATCCTCGAGCTTGATGCAATTAAGGTGGAGAATGTTAGTGCGCTTGGCGATTTAGAATTGAGTAGGATGGTCATTACCCTACTTACTCTTGATGAGACTATTGCTCCCACCTCATGTGAGGATAAGGACTTTAATGATAGAGGACCTTATGCCATGCTTCTGGATCTGCCCGAGTCTTGTGTAAATTGTGATAACTTGAATATGAAACTAAAACGGGCAGATCATAAAATTGCAATTTCAAACCTTCTTACTTGAGCCTATTGCTTCTTGCGTGAATTGTCCCAAGCTTCTTCTTGAACTTGAATCGTCTCCAAGCAGGTTTCAAGAATTTGTTGATGATAATAAGAAAATGGCTCAGTATGCTTCTAAGGATCCTGTTAGCTCACCATGCAAAAGTTGTAATAAACTAAAATCTGATTTGATTGCCTTAGATGAAAAGTGTGTGAAGCTAACTAAGGACCTTCTAGAAAAATCACATCCTTCACGTGCTTTACGTCTTTGAAATGTTGGAAAAGGATAAGGACATGGTAGAGGCGTTTAGGAAGAGTTACGAGAACCAAATGGCTAGGATTAGGGCTGCCCCTGTGTGTCTGTGAAGCCCTCAAGGTTGAGGTGGCCGTGCATAAGGAAAAATACGCACGTGCTATTCGCTCTTCTTCTGTTGGTTCTTCTTCCTCTCCTCCTGTTGTTCCTTCTTCTTCTCCCTGCTCTTCTTGTGCCTCTCTGTTTCGGGAGTGTCAGTACCTTATGAACACTCTCGAGAGATTTGTCGGAGGCAAGAAGGATCTCAATCTTATTCTAGACCAATCAAAGATTTGCAAGTTCAAACAGGGTCTAGGATATGATTTCCGTGAGGATGTGAGGAAGCATCCACCTGTAGTGCTCAGACCCGTAGCCGCAGGTGTGATTGAGGTCAAGCCCAAGAACAAGAGAGTTCAATTTAAATCGGCGGGTTTTGTCCAAGGAATTTCGGCGACAAGGTGATTTCACTGCAGCTCGACCTCTCGGGCGGTATCATTGCACCTTCATCGGAAGGATGGGCATTTATTGACCATTGCTTCAAGCGCGCCAAGATCGCGCGTAGAGACCGTGTTGCAGTTCTTAGGCGTATTCAGGGTCAGCCCGAGACCTTGAGTGCACCTAAGACCAACACGAGGTCTAGGCTTACTCTTGTTGGTAGCTTTGGGCGACATCGAGGACTTGGTTCTTCCGAGTTTTACGTTTTCGTTCTCATGCTCCTCTGGTCGTGACTTCCGCCGTCACGAGGGTAGATCTCGTTCCATCGAGATAGCTACCCGCGGCGTGATCGGTCTTCTGCGGTGCTCAGACTCGCTCTCCGTGGCGGTCGGACCCGAATGCGACAGTGCGCACATAGACCTTCCGCTTCTGAGCGACGGAGGCGTGGGGTAGTTAGAGGTCGGTCGTGTGTGACTACTTCTTACGCTCGGCGTGTGACTCGAGATTGGGTTCCAAAATCTATCTTGATTTATCCCATCTTGAGACTTTGCTCTCTTGTTGACTCGGGTTCCCGGGCGGGGAAGGAAAGGTTTGGCTCGTAGACTCGGGTGTTCACGACACATGACCGGAGATTCACGTTGGTTTTCTTCCTAGCCCGAGCTTGGTGATGAGACTATCACCTTTGGAGACTCTTCGTCGGGCGCATCATCGCCAAAGGTCTTGTCTTGCGTTAATGACTCATTTGTTTTAAAAGATGTTGCCTTGGTGAGTAAGCTGCATTACAATTTGCTTTCGGTTTCTCAGCTTACCGATGACGGTTTCGAGGTAAGTTTTAAGAAAAACGCCTGCAAAATTGTTGATTCTTCGGGTAGTCTGGTTTGCGGGATTTCTCGTTATGGGAGGATCTTTCGTGCTGATTTTATTGAGTCTTCGGTGATCCTCTCCGGTGTTTGGTTGCTTCGAGTCCCGCGACCTTTCCTTCGGCATAGGAGACTTGGTCATATTGGATTTGACCATTTGACTCGAGTTAGCGGCCACGATCTCATTCGTGGTCTGCCGAAACTCAAGATGGTCAAAGATCTTGTTTGCGCTCCATGCCGGCACGGCAAGATGGTTGCCGCTTCTCATCCTCCGGTCACAATTACTATGACCGATGCACCGGGACAGCTGCTCCATATGGATACGGTTGGACCAGCTCGAGTGCAGTCAGCAGGAGGGAAGTGGTATGTTCTTGTCGTAGTCGATGACTTCTCGAGGTATTCTTGGGTGTTTTTCTTGGCCTCGAAGGATGAGACGTTTACACATTCGAGGTCTTTTCAAGTGGGCTTTCTGTTGAGCTTCGGGTGCCTTCGAGCGATCCGCGAGTGACAATGGCACGGAGTTCAAAATTCCTACTTTGAGAGTTTATGTGGTGAGGCAGTGTAGAGCACCGGTTCTCTTCTCCATCGTCCCTTAGCGAATGGCGTTGTGGAAAGGAAGAACCGTACCTTGGTCGAGATGGCGGGGCGATGCTTGATAAGTACTCTACACCTCGGAAGTTTTGGGTGAAGCTATAGCCACCGCGTGTCATGTTTGACGAGTTTTCTTGAACACACTTGCACCGCACTTCTTATGAGTTGAGATACGGGCGGCCCGTGTTTCTCATTTTCGTGTGTTTGGTTGCAAGTGCTTTATTAAAGTCAGGAACCTAGATAAGTTCGAGTCACATTCTTGTGGTGGACTCTTTCTAGGCTACTCGACCTCTTGGCGGGCCTATAGGGTGCAGGCTGCGAGTCTAGCAAAATGGTAGAAACACGTGAAGTGACTTTCGATGAGGCGGCCAGGGACTAGGCCCGACATCTCAGGTTCACTAGAGCAGTCCGAGACCATCTTCGTGGATGATGAGGATGATGGAGATGAGGGTTGTCTACCCAATCCAGTCCCACTTCCATCCCTTGAGGTGCCTTCTTCCACCGCACCTCGAGGTGATCAGCCCTTACCTTCTGCTTCTTCTGGAGCTAGTGGCTCTGTTCCTACCCCGTCAGGTAACGAGGTAGAGGCCACTTCTTCATCTCATCCAGGACCTCCAAGATGATTGGAGACCTATTTGAACGAGTCACACGCTCCAAGTCTGGCGTGTCGTTTTTACTGTCTCCACTCGCCTTAGCTTCTTTTTTGAGCCCAAGGACGTTTGTCATGCTTTATCGATGAGTCTTGGGTCAATGCCATGCATGAGGAGTGGAGAGTTTCGAAAGAAACAAGGTTTGGACGCTTGTTGAGCCCCCTCGAGATCACAATATCATTGGAACCAAATGGGTGTTCAAGAACAAGCAAAGTGAGGATGGGGCGATCATTGAAACAAGGCTAGGCTGGTTGCAGGGGTACTCCCGGGTTGAGGTCGGATTTCGAGGAGACCTTTGCCCTGTAGCTAGACTTGAGGCCATTAGAATTACGCTTGCCTTTGCGGCTTCTAAGGGTTTCAAGCTTTACCGATGGACGTCAAGAGTGCCTTTCTCAATGGCTTCATTGAGGAAGAAGTCTATGTCGAGACGACCTCGTGTTTCGAGAACCCTAAATACCCTAGTCATGTCTACAAGCTTTCCAAAGCTTTGTATGGACTTAAGCGAGCTCCTAGAGCTTGGTATGAGAGGCTTAAGTCCTATCTTTTGAGGCATGATTTTGAAATGGGTAAAGTTGACAAGACCTTGTTCATTCGCCGGTTTGGAAATGACCTTCTGCTCGTCCAAATTTATGTGGATGACATCATCTTTGGCGGCTCCTCGCATGCTCTCGTTTTCCAGTTTTCCGATGTCATGAGCTCGAATTTGAGATGAGCATGATGGGCGAGTTGAGTTTCTTCCTTGGCTTCCAAATTAAGCGAGACTCGGAGGGTACCTTCTTGCATCGAGGCAAGTACACTCGAGACCTCTGAAGCGCTTGATATGAGTGATGGGAAGCGGTGTCCACTCCTATGGCTACATCAATTCCACTCGAACCGGATGAAGGCGGCGAGCGGTCGATCGAAGGAGTATCAGTATGATCGGCTCCCTCTTGTACCTCACTGCCTCGAGACCGGACATACACTTCTCTGTGTGTCTTTGTGCTCGGTTTCAGTATTCACCTCGCGTATCTCACCGCCAGCGGTGAGCGCATCCCGGTACCTTCGAGCTACCATTGACTATGGTATCGGTACTCTTCCTCATCTGTCTTTCCACGAGCCTACTCGGATGCGAGACTTTCTTTGGTGTAGGATGAGCAGGAAGAGCACCGACCTGCCAATTCATTGGCACTTCTCTCGTTTCCTGGTCCTCGAGGAAGCAGTCCGGTGTTGCACAGTCCACCGCAGAGGCCGAGTGCGTTCTGCGGCTAGTTCTTTGTAGCCAAGTGCTTTGGATGGTCTCGACCCTGCGGGACTTTGGGTTAGTTATCGACAGTGTTCCACTCCTTTGTGATAACACTTCTACAATTAACATTGCTAAGAACCCAGTGCAGCATTCTCGGACCAAGCATATCGACATTCGCTTTCACTTCCTTAGAGACCATGTGGAGAAGGGTGACGTCGTGCTCCAGTTTGTGGAGGGTGACCACCAGTTGGCTGACATCTTCACCAAGCCTTTGGATGGCTCGAGGTTTTCAGCTCTGCGGGGAGAGCTTGGGGTGGTTTGTCCTTATGGACTGTTGTGAGGGGGAGCTTGGGCTTTACTGCTTTACTATATTGATTATGCTTTTGTCTCATTTCTGATTGCATCGCATTTGTGGGTGCATTGGGTTTTAGTCCTTCTAGCATAGGTTAGAGTGTGTCTCTTGCTGAGTGCTTAGACTTCTTGCTCTTATCTTGTGCTTTCAGGATGCTCTATTAGCTGTTTCTTATCTCACTAGATTGAGCTTACTCACTTCTTGCGATCTAGCGGTCGGGCCACCTTCGGGTAGGCAGTGCGTGTTTGCTATCTAGTGTGTGTTTTACGGTCGACTATTAGTCACAGAGTCATATGGGGTAGATGAGAGTCGATCGAGCCATAGTATCCTCTTTATCTTATCTATGCTTTAAGGATCTTTGCTTTTCTTTGCCAGCTTCTCGATTTTATTGCTTTGGTTCAGGGGGAGTTCATTTGGGAGCTTCTGGAATGTAATATTGACTTAACTCAACTTGAACTAAAAGCTGCATCACTTGTTGAGGGGGAGCTGGATTTTCTGTATGTCATTCTGCATTGTAATATAAATACATTGAGCCTTGATTATTATCCGGTTATGACATGCTTATGATGATTTACATCCTGCCATGATTTATGCTTAATTGCTAGATTTATCATGACTTCATATGTGTAGACTAGCTTTTGCGATGATGAATTAATAAAACTTGCTCAATTTGAACTAAAAACTTGTCATGATTAGCACTTAAGTTTAGTCTTGAGCTATCCTTTTATGATTCATGCCATGTCAAATAGGCTGAGTTGAGCGTTGAATCTCTTTTGAGCCTTAGTTTGAGCTGTCTTAAACTCTTGATGTAACATGAGTTAGTACAACTTGTTAAAAAATAAAGACAAAAGATCTCTTACGTGCGAAAAACCGATCTCACCAATTCTTTCTCACGAGACGGCTTGCCATTGCACTAGGCATGAACTTGGAGAGAGTTTTGGATGACCTAGACTATTTTCTTAAGCTTCTTGCTTGAAGTAGTCGCAGCATGGCTTGAGATCTAGCACATGATAAAAATATTGGTTGAAAACAACCATAAGCTTCAAAAGAAAAATGTCATTTGTGCTCAATTTGTTTGAATTATCAAAAGAATCAAGTACTTGAACCATTGTTTCACTCTTGAGAATATAACACTCTATTTGGGCTCGATATTAGATTCTTGGTTCCGCTTAGCTTGATGACATGGCTTGCATCATCCTTGGATGTCTCTAGTTAGACTTTGCTTATTGATGACTTGACATGCTCATAAATGCACTAAAATTCAGATTGTCATCTAATTGCTTCTAGCTAGCTTTTACATATCTGTCATGATCCGGATAGCGTTCATTGAGTTATGGCTTGGTGTAATACATTATGGTCATTTTGGATAATTCTCATGGCTCTAAATGCTTAAAATAATCAAACTTCACCATTTCATCCATTTTTCATGACTTGTTCTCCTCTTTGCATTCTTGATGCGTTTATTGCCAAAAGGGGAGAATAGATTGGAGAAAAGTCTTTTGGGAATCTAGAGCTTGGAGATCAATTTGCACTTTCTTGAGTTGCTCTAGTGATTCCTTCTGTCGACATGGTCATGAGTTTCATTTCTTTCTTTGGACCATGTTAGACTCTTCAAACTCAACTTCATGCTTTTTCTGGGTTTGTCAATATACTCATCAAGGGGGAGATTGAGAGATCATGTGGTGGTCATCCCGTTGAGAATAATGAGTAATTGACATCGTTTTAGTAAAGTCGAGTTTGAGTCGGTTGGTTCGGACCTAGACGTTGTGTGGCGTAACGGACTCGGTCGGACTTAGTCGAACCTAGTCGTATGGGTTAAGATGCATATACTGATGACTCGACAGGTTTGATCTCTGTTTACGCTTTCATGTATCGAGCGGTGCTATTTGACATGTTTCTTGTCTGTGTGACTGCAGGACATCGAGGTGGAGTCGTGGCGAGACACGAGGTGACCGGACTAGACGCAGGTGGCGTTGAGGTCAGAACGGTCGAGATGTGTCGAAGACGGCGTGAACTCGAGGTGGTTGCGAGTCGGGAGACGAGGAACCGGCTGAGCTACCGGTGATGGACACGACGGCGGCGGCGAGAGAACCGGGACTAGACTCGGATGGAGTCGGAGGTCTCGGTCGGTGTCGGTGGACACGACAGGCGGGCGAGAGGATCGGGACTAGACTCAGGGAGGAGTCGAGGTCCAGACGGTCAAGGTACCAGAGGTGGAAGCTTCCGGAAAAGTGCTTGAGGGGCAATTTGGTAAATTGACTCAAGCAAATGAGTGGAGGAGGTGATTCTCCCTCCAAAATCTGGTTTGACCTCCTTTTGCCTTATATGGTGTGTGAGATGAGGGAGTGGAGGTAGTATGCCACTTCTTGAAATTCCTCTTAAGGCTATTGTATTGGCTTTAAGAAGAGAGGTGGTTGTGAATGAGAAACATAGCAATTGTGTGTCCAGGATAGTCACAATGTGTTTGTGAGGAGTGGTCTCCCGTAGCCTCTCCTGTATGGGTCTGAGTTGTGTTCCCCTCCTCTTTGTTCTTGAGTTCATGTGTTCTTGTACTTGAGATGGAGAGGGTGAGGATGGATTGAGTCCCATGCCATCATTTCTCTTGAATGTTCATGTGTTTGGGAACTCTTATGTAATCCTTTTTACTTATGGAAATGAAAATCTGAAATTTGGTTCTCTGCTATGTCTCTCTGTTCTTGGCTTTTTGCATGTCTAAGTTTTGGAGCATTTCTTGATTCCCTTTGCAAGTTGGCTTGAAATTTGATATTTAGAGCCCTATGGCTATTGCTAATATATCCTCAAAGTTTCATGATCAAAAGATAAATGATTGAGGAGAAACTTAGATTTTTCTTCTCTCTGTTCTTAAAATCTGAAAAGCTAGGGTTTCAGTTATCTTTTGTTTTTCCTTTGAGAGTTGGGTTGAAATTTGATATCTAGAGCCCTGTGGCTATTGCTAACATATCTCCAAAATTTCATGAGCAAAGGTTCAAGGATTGGCAAGGAATTTGGTTTTTGGGTGCGGTTCCTGTAACTTGTCTGCTGCCCTGAATCTCTGTTTTCAGTCTGGTTCAGTTATTTTCGGCAGCATAACAGTGTTTACTGCAGTTTCTTTCTTCTTGCCAGGCTGACCAATTTTGAAACTCAGTTGGATTGCTCGGTAGTCAGGTTGATTTTCAGGTTTCCAGTCTGGTGCAGCTCCTGCTGTTTTTCAGATTTGTTACCTGTTGTCGGCAGAAGCACAGATTGGCAGCAGCAATTAACACTCAGTTTTCAGCACTTGGTTTTCATCTACTGCTTGCTGTTCGGTCTTCATTTCTTCAGTTTTCGGTTGCTGCAGAGATCTCTCTTCGGCCAGCATTTGCTATTCCTCTCTCCCTGTACAGTTCGGCTGGTTGAATGGTTACTTTCGGCTGTGAACTGCAGTAATTCCTGTGCAGTGTTTTATGTGTATTCGGCTGTAGCACAAGTGAGGAAAAATTACTGCAGCTTGCTGCTTTCAGCAGGAGTGTATTTTCAGTTCTCATTCTCAATTTGCTGCTGTTCTCACTGCTGTTTTGCTGCTGTATTGTTGCTGTTTTTAGATTGCAGTTAGTGAGCAGTTTTCAGTTTTGTGTGCAGTTTTCTGCTTGCAGTTTTCAGCAGAAATTAAGTCATTTGCAGCAGCAGTCTTCAGCAGTTTTTAGCTTCTTTTCTTCACTGTTTTTCAGTTCTTTTCTCCACTGTTTTTCAGTCTTTTGCAGCAGGAGTATTCAGCAGCAAAAGTATTCCTTGTGTATGTTATTTTCTTGAGAAGCGCTGAAATTAATCGACATTTTCAGTTTTGGAAAAGTTGCTTGCAGCAGCTAGTCATTTCGGTTTGCAAATCAATTTCAGCCGGCAGTGAGATATTATTCTTCTACTTCTTAGCTTCTATAGCTATCGGAGAAGAAGTAAGTTTGAATACTTGGGGGCAAATTTCAAAAAGGCACCATTCACCCCCCCTCTGTTGCCATATCCGGTCCTACAGACCCGAGCAAGCCGTCCACCTACGCTCACATCCCCTACGATTTCGACGAGTGCAGGGCCCTCGAGGACGATGCCTACAACAATGGCTGCACCAAAGGTGGCGCCACGTACGGGGGCAACTCGAGCTCGAACACGACAGGGGTGTACAACAGCGAGACGCTGACTCTGGCACCTAGCGTCATCGTCGTCGAGAACTTCTGTTTCAGGTACAACATTCTAAATTTCAAGTGTTCAAAAATATAGAATTTTTAAAACTTTTTTTGCAATTTACTGGCATTCAAAATTTCTTCTGAATATTTATTTGAAATCTTTTGAGTCTTGTGACATATAAATTAATATACTAAGAAATAATATCCAAAGTAACAAAAATAATAATAATGATGTTAATAAATGAAATGAAAAATCCAATGATCTACACACAAATTAAAAATTTAAATATTAGATAAATCAAATAAAAATTTGAAATTCAATCTAACTAGGTAGAGAAAAGCAATGACCAAAGGAATATTAAAAGCTCACATTTAAATAACTAAACTGAGAATTCAAATTTTGAACATGATGCAAAATTAGAAATTAGTAAATACTAATGTGAATTGAAATTTAAATTAAAAATCCAAAATTCCAAAATTATGCTTAAGCCTTTCTCTTTTTCCTGTCTTTCCTTTCCTTTATTTTCTTCCTTCTCTCTATTACATGTGGGCCCAATCTCTTTTCTCTCTCTTCCTCCCTCCCGGTCATTCCTCTGCCCGCGGGCCCTCCTTCCTCCAGTTTCTCCCTCACTGCCACCGGGCCCCCCTCCTTTCCCCTTTCTTCCTCTCCTTCCTCCTTCCCCGTTTCTTTTCTGTGCAAGCCGGTCCCTCCTCGCTCTGTCTCCTTCTCCCGTGCACTCGCACACGTCGTTGGCTTCCTGTGCGCGTGTCACGCCCTGCACCGCACGTCGCCGCGTCACTGCTCGCGCGTCACCATGCCTGACCTTGCGTTGCCTCCGTCGTGACCCCGCCCGCAATTGGTCACCTCGTCACACGTCGCCCGCCCACGCCTAGGTCATCTCATGCCTTGCCTTATGCTTCGGCCACCCCAACAGTACCGACACAACTCCTCTCTTCCATGCTATAAAGGCCCCTGCTCTCCTCTACCTCCCCTAACTTCCTCCTGCTGCCTTCCCCCATGCGCTAGCCGCCATCCCGCTTCTCCGGCAAAGCCCCCGCCAATCCGACTGCGTCATGGCGAGTCCCCAGGAGTCTTCTACATTATTCCTTGTTTAATTGGACTCTGGTGCCCTCGGCTCGCCGCACGGCCATTCTTCCCCAATGCCGGCCAAAACCACCGACGCCAGCTCCACTCCCTCCTCAGCGACCCCCAGTTCGATTCCTCGCTCTGGGAGCATGTCCTCGGTGCCCTAAACCTACTCCAACCGCTGGCTGAGCTTCTCGTCGCTTGAGCTCCTCCCTCCATCGTGGCCTCCCTGCGCTGCCCATGGCCTCCGCCGCCGGCTCACCTCGGCCCCTCTCCCGCTCGGCCAAACTCATGGTAAGCATTCCCTTGATCCTCTACTGCTCATGCGCTCGCCAATTCTCCATCTCCTCGACGCCGGCGCCTTTGGCCGTCGAGCCTCGCTGCCGGCCCGCCTCGGAGCTCCTCGGCTCACGCCAGCGCCTCCCTCGGCTTCTATCTAGCGTCGGGATTCTGTTTTGACCATCGTCGGCACCTCCCCGGCCGCCCCTCGCCGGCGACGTCGTCGGCCATGCACCGCCCGAGCCTCCTCTGCTTTTCCTCTGCTTTGGCCCAAGCAACCCCTCACCTCTTATGAAATGATCCCCCCTTCTAGCCACCAAATGGGCAACAGCCCAGTGGTCAGCTGAGCCGAGAGATTGCTAACCAGTCTTGGGTTTGAATCTCAACATTGCAAACAGTTTGCACATTTTTGTTTTTATTTTTTTAGCACATTTCAATTAGGAAATAAATCAAGAAAAATTAGAAATTAATCCATGGAAGCTAATAAATTTGATTAGGATATAATTAATATTATTAAAGATTTAATCTTGGATTAATCATCATATATTAGTAGCTAATGTGCCTTGATTATTTATTTTAAACTTAAATATTAATAAAAGAGCATTAATAAAAGTTGGTTTTGGTGAAATATCCAAGCATCACAAGAACCTTAACTAATATAGCAATTGAGTTCAGCTGAAGGTAATTAGCCAACATGTTTATGTAACTCAAATTAAAAAAAAATTTAAAATTTGTGGGGATGGTAAAAATGTACCCTTGTAGATAAAAATAATAACCAAAGGTTCCTAAGGTGAATAATATCTAATCAAGGAGCATGAATTAAACAAAATATTAAAATTATTTGAAATAGAGTGTCCATCTAAATTAGAGACTTTTCAAAATAAATATATATATAAAAGAAAATAGTTAGGAAAATGTGGATGATATGTATGCAGCCCACTAGTAAATATTTTAGTAAAATTTTTGCATTCAACGTAGACCCTATTAAAAATATAGACACTATCATTAATATACCGCCGATCATGAAATCTTAAATGGTACCTTTAAATTAGTAACGATAACAAAATATAATCAAGTGTAGTAGGCTCGATCAGTCATAAATAAATTAGGATTAAATTGTGTCAGATGCTAAGTAAAGGGGTAAAATATCAATATCGATAATTTCAGTGCTTCCAAATTAAAAGGTCATCTTAATATATAGGTAGTAAAATATAATAGCCCTAGGTCATCGGGCATTGAAATAATCTCACCATATATATATATATATATATATATATATATATATATATATATATATATATATATATATATATATATATATATATATATATATGGGACGTTGAAATAGGGCACCATAGTGTTTGGGCACCAAGCCTCCACGCCTTTAGATGCTTTTAGATGCGTGCTAATGCAATGATATATAATATATCATGCATGCTAAACCAATCATGGATGGAAAGTCTTAATCACACTAGCACGTATCTAAAAAGCAATTCAAAGCCAGGGAGGCTTGATGCCTAGACACCATGGTACAGGACGCTGAAATGGGACACCAAGGTGCTCGGGCACCATGATTTCAAATGCATCGATTCCATCTAAATTCGGGTATATTTTTTGAAAATATCAGTTTTAGGGTATATACTCATCTATAACAATTCAAATGAAACGTATAAGTTTGAAAAAATATACTCAAATTCAAAGTTTTGAACGAATTTAGATCACATACTTTGATGATTTATATATATAATCAGCATATACCTACAATCAAACTATCATCAAAAAAGGCAACTATAATTCGAAATTTAGTTCAAACTTGTTTGAACTAGTTACTAGACTAGTTAAACTTGGCATCCAAGAAATTTTAAAAATTTTCGTACATGATACATAGCTATTTTAGACTATGGTGCCCGGGCACCAAGAAGCACTCATTATTTTATATATATATATATATATATATATATATATATATATATATATATATATATATATATATATCTAAAGTAAACATTTAACCAATTATACGATTAATTAATTAGGACCACATAAAATGCTACATATCAAATTGCTAGTGATATGAATTAATTCGATAAGCTAAAAGTCGTATACATTGTCTATAAAACCCCTGCCTCAAACCCATAAATGTCAACATTCCACCAATAGAATACTTAATACCCAACTAAATTCATACACATGTCCATATGTTCAGCTCGACTCATGGAACTTTCTTAATAAATATAAAAATACTCAAAAGAAGTTGTTAAATTAAAAGATCGAGATATGACATTCTACCCTTGGCTAATGCAAAGCCATCTCCGAGTTCTAAGCGAAATATTCTCATAAATATTCTTTTATCATGAACCCTCCTTGACATCCATCTCGGCGAATTTCCCTTAGCCATTTATCACTTCGCTCCAACCCTTTTTGACTCCATCAATACTCCACGCCCTCATTAACTCATAATAAAGCTAAATTAACTTTATTCGGATTTATTTGTACTTTTTGAGTTATTTGTATTTATTTGGATTCAGTTGTTTAGCGTGTAATTAGAAATAGGAGTCCTGAAGATTCAATGGATCAAGCAAGACCAAGATCTACATGAAGTTGAAGACCAGAAGCTCAAGACCATTGAGTGAGAAAGCTTTGAGTGAATTCAAGACCACGGTAAACCGCTCCAGGCGAGTCAATACTTTGATTATGTTGAACCTACATTTCATGTAAATTACTTTTGTTTAAATTATCAAATTGCATGCTTTGAGTGAATTATCAAAGGATGTCAGTTATCCACCTGAGGAGACGCCTCATGGAACCAGCACGTTTGACTGGGGAGATAGTTGTTGTCAGAGAGAGGGCGCCTGATCGTTGGTTGTTGTTAGTAGAAGACGATCATGGAGAGCAACTGCATGACTGTTGTTTGTCACAGACTCAGGGCCCAAGCATTATGCTATTTTAAGTGGATAAAGCACATGTTTTATCCATCGCACGAAAGAAATCGCCTGGAAGTAGGCTTAGGTACCAGTTCATGGAATCTCTGAGTGATCATCTGGTCGAGTAGCTCACACAGTGGATCTTCGACTAGGGTACTCCGGTAGTAGCTTCTGGAGGCTTATGACTACAACGGTCTTTCAGCCTTAATTAAATATTAAAGCTATACAAAGGATTTATCCAATACTCATCAACTACCCCTCAAACTTTAAGTGAATTTATAATCTAAAATTTTCCAATTGAATTTTAATTCAAAAACTATTCTTTTAATGACAGAAAGATCTGGGAAATCAGCAAATTTGGAGCTCCTCAAATACTTTTACAAGATGACAGAAAGATCTGGGAAATCAGCAGAGTCACCCAAGAGTTTCTCTCTGCGGCTCCACAATGGGAAGGTAGAGGAGTACATTCTGATGTATTCCAAGTCCTCGTAGTCATCATAAAAGAAGCTGTGATTCTACATGACACTCAATAAATAAGATGGTCTCCCCTTCACCGGTAGGATTGCAACTGAGAATCCAAGGTGGAGGGCTTCCTCGAAGAAAGAGAAGATAAGACGATCGGTCGATGCCATCGCCTATCTCAAAGATAGGGGACTAACCTCATGGCACATAGTAAGGGATTTTTCCATACGCCGAATTAGTCCTTTGAAGTCGTGCGACCATATCATGCTTTGGTATGAGCGTGTAGCGGATTCTACTAGGGACTCCTCGGAAGGTAATGTAACATCCCAAAAATTTGCTATCTTAAAAATTTTAATTCCAAATTAATCATTTAAAGTATCGGGATTTTAATTGGTTTTTATTTGGATTTTATGTGTAATTCTAGAAGGAAATATCAAAATTCCAATTCCAATCCAAATTTCCAAATTCAAATTTAAAATTTGAAAAATTAAAATTCAAATCTCCGCAAATCCAATCTCCAGAAAAATGTTTGTTCTATTTTTCTAGGTCTAAACTATTTTTCTTGGCCCATCTTTTATTTTTCTTTTCTTTTTTTCCCTTTTTCCTTTTCCTTCCTTTCTCTCTCTTCTTTTTTCTTTCTCTACCATCGATTACTATTCACGATCACTGTTTGTCTTCTCCACTGAACCAATTAGCACAGACTGAACACAAAGCATGCGCCTCCCATGCCCCTCCCAAGACAAATCTCCAACCAAGCCTTATCTTGATGTCGTGCCAAAACAACAGATGCTCCTAATCACTTTCAGTCCCTTCGTGATTCGTTCATCCGTTTGCCTTTTATCACGTCTATTCACAAACCGACTCAGTATAGAATCCTAGAAATTCAAGTTCGTTTCTATCTCATCTAAGCCGTTATATACGACCCTGTAACCCCTCTCAACCCTTTCCAATCTTTGCCATGCATCGTCAAGCCCCAAAACACCACTGTAATCGAGAGCCCTTTGTTCCCAAAAATTATTTGTCGCCCCAAAACTGTACCTTTGTCACCTTAAGCTATCCTTGTCTCAGGATTGAGATTATATTACTGCTTAATTAATTTTAGAATGGCCGAAGTGCTTAGACAAGATATTTGGTAATTATAACCCAGGGGTGGAAAACTATTATCATATGCCTTAATCATTTCATTCTAGTAACTTTGTGGAAATAGGTATTGTTGTTGTATTTATAAGTAAAATAAAATGATAAAAATATTTAGACTTAGGCAAATGGTGAGTTTGGGTTGATGCAATTTGGGTTGGTACAGATTGAGCACGAGATCTTGTAACGTGAATGTGCCATCCTAGTCAATTAAGGATCGACGTCTGTGATTGTACAAACTGAGTACTACTGTATAACCACAAGTCTAAATGGGTACGGCCTAGCTAACTAATTTGCAATGGCTTAGCTTAGATTCCTCCAGATGGCTGAATGTAGGGTGTTAGACAGTAGCATTACCACATGGTGAAAGAGGGAGCTTCTAACTTGGGCAGATAGAACCCATTCAACAGTGAAACCTTAGTGGGTAGATTCTAGTTAGGCTGACGCATTGTAAAGGTCTTATAATAATTACTTAGTTGAGCACCTTTGGAAGTGTGTTAGATAGACAATATATGTTGATTATCTCTACCTTTGGAAGTGTGTTAGACAGACAATATATGTTGATTATTTTTTTTGTAAAACTATTAGAATAACTGTGCTCATGGTCAAGGACAGAAAAATGTGTGCTTTCATATGGTACATTTATGGATTTATTTTTAAATATAGATTTTGGGAATATGCGAGTGGTTAGAGCTTTTAGGTGTGCTCTGGCAGCTAGCGTCAGTCAGGTAGATAGAACCAGATTCATTGAAACTTAGCAGTTAGAGCCTTATACTAGTGTTGGCAGCTAAAACCTTCACTAAAAATTATCTAGTTTAAGGTATTGCAATTAATTTGTTAAATTGATGCTTTGAAAATATATAATTATATTTAAACTAAAAATGTTGCTTTGTGCAAAAGATCCATATTATCTTTCCTTTGTTAAGACTTTCATACAATTGTATTTTTCCAAGACCTGTGGAATACTCTATGTACTCACCTTGCGACACTCTCTTGCATATTGCCCAAAATTGTTTCAATTGAAGCACTTAACCTTCGTCTTGTCACATTCACCGATGGTTAGTCTAGCTTTCTTGCCGTCGAGGCTGCCTCTGCCCTAACAACCTTGCTTGACATTGGCTTGGTTCTGTTTGTAACCAAAGCTAGTTGAAGTGGGATTGTTACCCCCCGAAGAAGATTGTCCTTGAGTCTTGTTCTTGTGGTGAGCCATCCACTCCTCGGTGAGGAGCAGATGACCTCCTTCTTTTTCATTTTCCCCATGCTCCCAGCATTCCTCCACAACCCTAAGACGGCCTATAAGTTCCTGAAGTGATAGAGTCCTTAGATCAAGCATCTGCTCAATCGAGATAGCCACCATCATGAGCCTCTTTGGGACTACACGGAGGAATTTCTTGACAACTCTTTCTTCTTCCAACTGGTCATCAAGTGCCTGAATGGAGTTGACAACTCCACTCAGCTGCATCGTGAAGTCATCGACTGTCTCAGTTTCCTTCATGCGCAATGATTGGAACTCATTTCGTAGCGTTTGCACCTTTGCTTCATGTACGTATTTGCCTCCCATGCGCATCGACCTGATTGCCTCACAAGGCGCCTGGCCGAGTCCTTGTTGCCGAGCATTAGCGACATCTCGGAGGGTACGACTTGGAGTGTAGCCACTAGCGCCATCGAT
>JAYGGG010000068.1:0-38841 GCA_036346245.1 Bonia amplexicaulis | reverse complement strand
CTAGAGTAAGCTTGAGTTATCATTGAGCCATTTGATTATCGAAAAAAATAAACGATAGCCATTTAATCGATCACAAACAAATTATATACATACATCATTTTCACATTCAACACAAGGTAGATAGAGATCATAGAAGCGTTGATTTTACTACAACTAGTTTTCAATAACCACATATATCCGTTGGACAAATATATACATAATATAATTTAAAAATTTTTAAAAATTTTATATAAAAATTTATATATTATGTATGTGTATTATTTATTAATGTATTATTTAATATATATGTATGTTATATGTATTTGTATGTGTATTATGTTATATATATGTTTATTTATATGTATTTATTATTATGTTATATATGTATTATGTATGTATTTGTTGTTATATATGTATATATATATATATGTATGTTTTTATATATTGTTTTATGTATTTATATATGTATGTTATGTATTTGTATTTTGTGTATATATTATATATATATATGGGGTATTATGTTGTTGTTGTGTTTTTATAATAAATGGTTGTGGGGGTGGGATTATTTGAATTTTGCCCCGGGTTTATTTGTTATTGTTTTGAATTTATGTGGGAGTATCCCAGGAATTTTTCCCCCCCAAAATATTTGAGCCTTCCCCTTGGGGGTTGCAATTTGCCTTTTGTTGGTGCCTTATCCCTACCGTACCTCCCGGCCCAAAGCTTAAATCCCCGCGGTCCCTCCTCCCCAATGCATTAACCCCGCGCCTTCTCCTGGGTTGATTGGCCCCTCCCCTCCCCCCCCCGCCCCCCAACCCTCCGCCCTTCCCCCCGGGCCTCCCCCACCCTCCTTCCCCGCCAAAGGTATCTTTTCGGCGCCGGAAGAAAGGGGCTTTTTCGGAGAAGGGCCGTTCTTGCGCCTTTTCCTTCAAATTTCGGTTAGGGGGTTGGCAAGGACGCTGTACCCAAAACTTGCGGTTCCTTTATCCCAGAGCTTGTTTTAGTTTCCTTCCAAAGCGGGCCACAAAAAAGCCTTATACCCCTCTCGTTCTACTTTTCTGGGTAAAGGCTATCCCCTTTTCTCTTCCCCTCTCGGCCTTCCATTTTCCTCCGCGTTCCCTCCAGCCTTTTGAAGCAACCTTTGGTTTTTTGCCCTTCCCCTTTGCTCTTTGTTCTCGCAACTTGAATGAAAAATCTGAATCATTGTTCAAAATGGTTTTCTTTTGGATTATATTTGTCAAATTTTTTCCGATTTTGATTTCTTTAAAATCGGCTTGTTTTTTAACTGAAAACAAGTTTCTAAAAAATTATCTTTAAATTAAATGAATGTTTTTTGTGCAAAATGTTTAATTCATTTAATGTTTTGAAATCTTTTGAACTAGTTTTTGTTCAAATGGAATCTGAGAGCTGGGAAAATTGTATGGCCTTCTCTATTTTGGTTTAAGTTGGGCCCTTGAAAGGTCCCAACAGTCTTAAAATTCTTCTGTTTTCTGGGAAAAGGCTAAAATCCTTTACAATTCTTCCTTTACCCTCCCAAAACTTCAAAGTTCAATCTTGGGTTTTCAACCCCAAAAGCAACCACTTTACAACAAAATTTTTCTTTTGAAAAGGACATTACCTTAAAATGAAAAATTTCAACTTTAAATTAAATATTAAACTTAAAACTTTAAAATTGTCTTCAACAACCCTTGGGGTGAAATGAAAAATGGAAATTAATCATTTTTCCTTGGTTCCCCTTTGGATTAAAATATTTAAAGAAATAAACCCTTTCTTGGGGGTCCGAGGGACCACCGACGGTGCCGGGCGTACTGGCCGGGACCCGGGACCCAGGGCGGGAAAGGGCCCAAGGGGGAAACCAATTAAGTGGTGGAGGGGGAAGGGTACCAGGGGGAATATAATAGTAGGTTGGGGGCAAATTCCACACGGCGGATAACAAACCTAATAAAGGGGCATTTGTTTTAACCCGACAGGGGTTGGAGGTCCAGTGGATGGGAACCCTTGGGCCAGGGTAGGGATGGGGGGGTGGGGGGATGGGGGTGGAGGCGCGTCGGCCGGGGATGGGGGCGGCGAGGGAGTTGAGGGGCGGTTCGAGAAAAGGGGGGCTAATCAACAAATGGAGAAGGTGTAGGGGTTTTCAAAAATTGCATAAGTGGGTAGTTCCCACCGCCCATCTAAGCCATTCGGATCGTCGGACGGTCCATTTATTAGCATATTACCGAACAATGCATTAGCACTAGATATGTGTGTGTGTGTGTGTGTATGTATGTATGTATGTTTTTGTATGTATATGTATATGTATGTATGTATATATATATATATATATATGTATGTATATATATATGTATATATATTGTTATATGTATGTATATATGTTGTGTGTGTGTGTTATATATATTATATATATATATATATAAACAGTTCCATAGAAATATGGTAGCATTGTAATTTGTCACGTTCTGCTCAATGGATATCATCTTGTATAGTTGTATTATTGCTTTCGCTTCTTCTCTTGGATTTTATTTTGTTTGTTAATTAAAATATCTTATTTGCAGCGTCAGAAAAGATCCTCCGTCTTTGCTCTTGGCGCCTCATTTTCACTGGGATCTTTCTTGTGAAATATGTTCTTATGAACTCTGCAGCAATCAACTCTCTATGAGCCAATTTTGTTTCATGTTTAACTAGTTTGACTCCTTATCTCTACTAATATAACATGGGAGTTTGTCCGTTTACCTTTATCTCCATACACGGCGCACCCATAGGCACCCTCCTCCCCGTGCAACCCCGGCCCTTCCACAAACCCCACCGCATCCAAGCACTAGCCAAATCTCCTCTCGCCCCTCCCTTCCCCATCTCCTTCTCCTCTCCATCCCCTTCCACAAATTACAGATGTCTTAGATGCTCCGCATTGTTAGTACAAAGTTTTTATTGAGCAATTAGTTTTCGATTCGACTAGGCCGGGGAACCGGCACCATCGCCAAGGTGATGAAGATGGCGGATCCCCTCCACCACCGCCCGTGGGGCCCCCCGCCGCCTCCTCCTCCGTGATTGGTCTGTTACTAGCGGGTGTTAGTAGATTTAATCTTGATGAGTTGGTGGTCGGAAGGCGTGGGCAAACTACACTTGAAGCCATTGCGGCCACCAGCGGGGTCGGGTGGTAAGCGATAAACCGGGAGTCAAAGTCGGGCTCGGTATTGTGCTCCAAGTACTATACCAAGTATTGTAGCTCAGTCGGGGCAAGACTTCGCCGGGCGTCAAGACATCAAGCACAAAGGCAATCGAAGCCGGCCGAAGCCATGGTCGTAGCATCGAGATGATGCGCCATAGTCAAGCGCCATGGTGGTAAGCCGTGGTCATAAGGCACCATGGTTGTAAGGCGGTCATGGTCGAAGGCACCATGGTCATAAGTCGAGTTAGAAGAACAATGTTGCAATCGAAGGACACCGTAGTAGTTAGAAGCGCCCGGCGGGTAAGTGGATGCGCCGGCGGGAGCTCTCGTGGGGAAGTCATAACGTGAGGCCAGATGTGAAGCGTCATTGGTGATCGAGCCATGGAAGCGGTCGAGCCATGAAGCGGTCTTGCGATCGTGGAGATTCCAAGAGGAATGAGAATAGGCCCAAATTAGTGGGTGTGTGGGTGGTCGGTGTGTTGCATGAGGCTTATTTAAGCCGGTAAACCCTATTAAGTGAAGTGAGTTGAAAATGAGAAAAGATTGAGCAATTCAATCCCAAAATTCTATTAGTCTCCTCAATGTGTGTTTATCGGAGTGACAAAAGAGAGGTTGAGCGATTCAATCCCAACAATTGGTATCGAGCAAGGGACATAGGGTTTGAAGATGGTGTAGAGATCATTGGAGATGATCCCATGTTTGTGATGAGTATTTGACCCTTGGTTGAGGGAAAATTGAGGTTGTTTTGGGATTTTATTGCAAAGTCTTAACTCGGCCGATGTCTAAGTCGGTACGACTTACCGTACCCTCGACCCACGTTTCGTGGTGAAAATTCCGGTGCGTATGACCCGTTGAGCATATTCGCCCCGTCGACCACGGGCGGCGCCTCGGTGATAGGGGGGTCGGTGGTTACGACCTGGACCGGGTCCGGCGCGACCATGTTGTGGCGCCGGCGAATTTGAACGTGATCGGAAGTTTATCGGGTGCGCGACCACGTTGCGAATATCGGTTGCGGCGGCGGCGAACAAGTTGTCGGGCGCACGACCACGTTGGTCGGTTCGGAAGGCCGTTCACCACGTTGAAGGTGATGGGATCAAAGGCTTCGACCACGTTGGCGCCGGGGCGTTCGATCACGGCGGGTTTGAACGTGGTCGGTAGTCGGGCGGGTCTGACCACGTTGTATCGCTGGCGTTCACCCGTTGGGTTATGCCGACACGTTTGGTGGTGGTTACCACGTGGTCGGACCGACCGTGGTTGGCGAGTCCATTCAAACCGGTCGTATGGGCTCTTGGGATGTCCGATTATGGTGGGAATCGGTCGGTTGGGTTCGGGATGTTTGGACCTTGTGGATTTTGGTTCACCATTTTGACAAGGTTTAGTTAAGTCTAATTTCGTGGAAAAGACTTGAGCTGGGTGGGTGAGTGTCAATGTGTATGGTGTTGTGTGATGTTCTTATTGTTTGTGATGGTTGCAGTCTGGGAGACAAGTCTTGGTGAGGCTTTGGAGAGGTCGGGACTAGACATGGGAGATGTTGAGGTCGACACGTGGAAGCCAAGGGCGTGGTCTTGCCATGTAGGACGAAATGACGACGGAGGGGGGAATGTTTCTCTTTTAAATCGCCCCGAGAATTAAATGATATTTAAAATGCGACGAGGCAACTCACGAAAATTAATTCTCAAACCAAACGCATAATACTAGAAAATCCTGCAAAATCAGAGTAGTCAAAAAATTTCATGAAAAGATACCGTTTGATCGCATAAAATGGCCAAAGATCGCTAAAGAAAAAAGAAAAGAGACTTGATGCTCTTGTGACACTACTAGTCGCCACCATCAAGGGAAAAGAAAGCAAAAAAAAAAAAAGAGCAGACTTTTAAGAAAAGAACTTGGCGACTTTTGTCGACAGGAAGAAAAAATTCTCCTCCTTTGCTTTTGATCGACACGGGAAGGAAAACCGACTCGCCCAAAACAAACTCGCTGCCCGAAAATCATCAAACCAACAGATAGATGAACGCTAGTTGTGCTATTTGTTCCTAGGAACACCCCAAAGCGTTCCCAGAAAAACAGGGCGGTGAAGTAGTTTCGGGAAGAGAAAAAATCAGTTCGGCGGGAAAAAAATAAAGCACCTCTTTTTCGGCCGAAAAACAAAACCACCTCCTTGTCCGCGAATCACTCATGGAGAAAAGAACAAATCAAGTGCATTCGGTAAGCGAAAACAAAAATCGCAAAAACAATGGGAATACTACCAAGAACACCATAGAGAGGAAAAGATCACAAGTCGATTGCTACTCAGGACAAAAAAGAGAAACCCATCGATTCCGGGAAGAGAAAAGTAGAATCAAGAAAGAGGAATCGGAGAAAGTGATAGCTTGAAAGATCAAAGATGCTTACTACACACTAACGATATGAAGAACAACGGGTTCTTAAAAGGATCAACCAGAGAATACTCCATTTCCGAGAGGAACAAAGAATCAAAATAACTTGTGACTTTCAAAGGTTTACTTCATAATGAGAAAACACAAGTCCGAACAAAATTCTTTGTCAAACAAGACTCTCAATCCATCCTCTCCATCTCTCAATCCTCAAATCACCAAGAGCCTCACAAGCTTCTTGGGAGGAACACAACACAAGGAATGAACTCTTGAAACCCTAACTCTCTCTTTGTGTCCTAAGGGGTACAGCCCTCACCTCTATTTATAGCCCTTGGCTAACGGGTCTCCAACCCGTCGCGCTAAACCCTAACGGTCTTCCGCCGACCTTGCGAAATTCCGTTTCGCCCTCTGCACCTTGGAAGCTTCGCCCCTTGTCTCGCCGCCTGCAACCACTTGAGTCCACGTCGTCTTCGACACATCCCGACCGTTCGACCTCGGCGTCACCGCGCCTAGTCCGGTCCACCGTGTCTCGCCACGACTCCGCCTCGGCGTCCCGACCACCGGACAAGAAACACGTCAAATAGCACCGCTCGATACATGAAAGTGTAAATAGCATAAACAAGATCAAACAAGTCGCAATAATAGAATATACATCCTAACCCATACGACTGCTTGACCAAAGTCCGACCGAGCCGTTGCACCAAGCAACGTCGGTCCGAATAAACCGACTCAAACTCGACTTTTGAAAGATGTCAATTACTCATCACTCACAATGGGATGACCTTCACATGGTCTCTCATGCGGTGGTCTAACCTCATGGACAGCAAGGCGAGGAGGAAGCTTCGAGGCGGTTG
The DNA here is from genome assembly GCA_036346245.1 of Bonia amplexicaulis. Lineage (NCBI taxonomy): Eukaryota > Viridiplantae > Streptophyta > Magnoliopsida > Poales > Poaceae > Bonia > Bonia amplexicaulis. The sequence continues at coordinate 32,476 of JAYGGG010000068.1, read as the reverse complement.
GAGGGCATTTTGGAGAAATGCCAAAGTCTGCAAGGGTCGTCCTCTGGAAAGCATCGTGACCACGGAGAGTTGGTGGTGCAACGGGCAAAGTGTTAGGCCGTTGCACGAGAAGAACGGTAAAGCACTCGAGGCGCAGCGCACGCCACTCTATAAATGGGTTGTCGTGTGGAGACCCGTTAGTGAGAGTATAATAGAGAGAGAACTCGAGCGAGTTGAGGCGTCCACGGTTCTCTCGAGCTTCAGCGTTCTATTCTTGTGTGAGTTATCTCGGGTAAGAGCATGGATGCTGTGTACCTCGATGGAGTGGTAGAAACCTCCATGAGCAATAGAAATGATTGAGTCATCTCTCGTATCTTTCTCGGTTTATGTTCTTGAGATGATGTGTTTGATACATTTGCCTTCTTTTTGCTCTTCTTTATGCGTTTCCTTGAGATTTGGCTTGTGTGTCTTTGCTCGGCGGGAATCTATCTAAAGACCTTTCGCCATTTCACTCCGAGAGCAAAAGTTGAATCAGAAATCTGTGATTTTGGTCTTCCGCCTCGGTGCTCGCTCTCTATTTCGACTTTGGCCTTCTCTGCTTATTGATTAGATCTGTGTTTTCTTGGTAACTTATCTTCTAGAGATCTTATACGAGATAGGATTCAAGTTTCATTCGGTTTCGACTTGTGTGCAAAAGATTCTTCAATTTTCGCTCTGCGGTCCTGTACGACAAAATAGAGTAAATCTGGCTCGTCGGCGTTTTGTTTTACGACCACGCACTCGCTCTGCGCCGGATCGTAACAACCACGCTCGTGTTGTTACGACCAAGGAGAAATCTCCATAGGATATTTTCGACCCGCTTTATTTGTCGGGTCTTCTCGATTCCATACGTGTTGGTGTAGATCACTCGATTCTCTCTTGGTCTTAGTGAGCAACCAATCTTCTTCTTCAACCTATATAGCTATCGAGAGAAGATAGATTGATATTTTAGAGAATATTTTAAGGCACCGTCACCCTCTCTTGCCATTTCGGTCCTTCTGTCGTTCGGTCCGGTGCCGAGGAGCAATGACACCGTCGACATTGAAGCGTGGTGAGATTCGCAGCCTTGTCATGCGTGGTGAGATGCCACGTTGAGGCTGTGGTGTGATGCCGTTGCCTGGTGGTGCGAAGCCTTGGGAGAAAGGGGTGTGAAGCCGACAACGATGACGTGGACACCGGAGGTGGTGATGTGTGAGATCGATAATGTTGACGATGTGGCCGAGCGAAGATGGTGGTGTAAGGCGTTGCAAGATGAAGACATGACTCAACATGGTGTGAGATCGTTGTAAGTCGTGCGAAGAGAAGGCCACCTGTGTGGCTAGAAGAGGCGATGCGAGCAACAAGAAGATGCGAGTGATCCGGATCGGTGAGTCAACACATCAAGATTACGGGGAGAATGTTAGATTTAATCTTGATGAGTTGTAAGTGGTCGTAGAAGCTGTAGGCGAAGCCACAGTTGTAGCCGTGGTTGAAGCCACAGTCGAAGCAGTGGTTGAAGCCGTAGCGAACGGATGAAGCGGAAAGTCGGTGTCGGGCTCCTAGTACTATGCTCCGTCGTACCGAGTACGTGGATCAAATCGTAGCTCGATGCGACACGTTGAAGAGATTGAGCATGAAGGCGTCAAGACATCGAGCACGAAGGCGTCGAAGACTCCAAGTCCAATAAGCCGTGGTCGTAGCATCGAGATGATGCACTATGGTCGAAGGCACCATGGTCGTATGGCAGCCGTGGTCGTAAGGCAGTTGTGGTTGTAAGGCACCATGGTTGTAAGTCATAGTCAGAAGAACACTGTTGCAGTCGGAAGAACATTATTGCAGTCGGAAGAACACTGTAGCAGTCAGAAGCGTCCGAGTGCAAATTGTGATTGGAAGTCGGACGCAGCCAAGTGTAGTCGGAGCTCTAGAGAGCAGGGAAAGTCGTGCGTGAGAAGCGGTCGTAGCGTGTGAAGCGATCGTAGGCGTGAGAAGCGGTCATAGCTGTGAGAAGCGTCTCGTGCGGATCATAGAGAGATTCCGAGGCATAAGAATAGGCCAAAGTTAGTGGATGCATGGGTGGTCGGTGTGTATGCTTGTGGTCATGTGTGTATGCATGAGGCTTATTTAAACCGTTAAATCCTATTAAGTGAAGTGAGTTGAAAAATGAGAAAAGATTGAGTGGTTCAATCCCAAAATTCTATTAGTCTCCCTCTTTGTGTGTTTATCAGACTGACAAGAGAGTGGTTTGAGAGATTTATTCCCAACACTTAGCGACTTTCTTGGACGTAAAATGGTAAAATGGCTCAATTATCAATTGGGCTAATTGTGTATTTCTTAACCGTTTCATCTTCTATTGTGTCTTCTTTTTTCATTTGTCATAGTCCATGTGGATATCAGCTACTATTTGCATTTTTGGTTGGTTTTCTATACATTTTGCTAAGGTTCATTATTCGGTAAAGTGATCTGACTGAGTTGTTATGCATTTCCTATTGATATCTTACCTTGGAATTCTAATGTAAAGGCGCTATTATGCTCTATTTTGGAAGAACCTATGGCTTGGCTTTAGTACTTGACTTCTTTCATATGTGGTATGTATCTCTCATTCACTGCCGATTCTCTTGTCTTCCCATCTTGTATCAGTTGTAAAGTTCACATTTTACCCTTGATCACCTTCATGTTTTAGTGTGTTGATGTTGCACTAGATGTGGCAGGTGCTAGTGTTCATAGCTGAAATAGCACCAAAGAATCTTACAGGGGGGCTTGCAACTTCGAACCAGATTTGTAAACTAGAGGAAGAAAGCCCCACAATGCACATTTAGTTTAGTAAGTGTTAATAATTTTAACCAGTTGTGTGCTGCATGTGTAGTTGTTGATCTGTTCGGGGAGGTCAACTACTTACATAATAGGGCTGGTTGCGAGGCAATTTAGTTTTTGTTGATAGTTTGTCTTCACATGCATATAATTAACATGGCTATGGTTCACATTCTTGTTGCATGGAAATAAGGGTATGTTCTTTACGGCTTCTAAAAGCTGCTTTTGGCTTTTGCTATAGTACCTAACTTTTAAATGGAGTATTTTCTCAAGAAGGGATCTACAAGTTAATTGTAGTACACATTAAAAGCCTAATATCTGTATCAACCAAAATCGCAAAGCGAGTATCTCTCTCTCGGCAATGTCTGTTGCAAAGCATTAAAATTCAAAATTTTAGCCAAAAGTCATAAGTCGTAGCCAAAAGAACAGTCTAAATACATTTATTTTTTGTGCGGTATAGTGCATTGTGCTCTATTAGGGGCTTCTCTTTATTCCAAAGTCGCCAAGATGGCTAGTAAGGCACATCGACTTTAGGCGAATGTTCAATGAAACATTAGGGTTTTGAATTTGTAAGGGGGAAATGATCCTTTTGTCCAATGGTTTCTTGCTTTAAATAATGGGACGATTAGTGGGATTTACAAAATTTTTCTGGTTTGCACTATGCATGGTGCCAGAATAACATCTGATTAGCACTAGGTTCCTCAATATATATACTACATAATTTTACTATGAATGTTAGGAACGGTACAAGAAGCTAGATCTTGCATAAAGGAGACATCTGGTGATCCTTTGTTGGTTGGCTATTCGAATTAGAGCAAAATGCATATCTATGTTATTAGGGCATTATCCGGATATGTAAATTACAAATTGACTAGAGATAATCTTGCAAAACGGCAAAATATTACTGATAAAACATGCTTGTTTTGTGCCGAAAATAAAACAGTGCACTACCTTTCTTTGATTATGTTGTCTCTAAGTAGGCCTGGGAGGAAATTTATGAGATTGTTGGAAAGGATGTGGGGTTACCTTTTGAGTCTATTGCTAAATGGTGGATCTGTTACAAAAATCAAAGCGCGTTGAATATGATCCCTACTGTTGTGATGGTGTGTTTGGAAAGAAAAAAGCGATATATGTTTTCGAATAAACTCGGTTCGATTTATAGGGTATTTGGAGGAGGATTGCATCGACTTAAAGGAGCTGGAAGCCGATCTCTCAGGATCATGTTTGATGACACATTAGCTGTGTGTTGTTCATCTCGTTGAAAAAGGCTACCTCTCCCTACTAAGTTGTATATGTAAATGTTGTACTTCTTTATAAACCAAGGCAAAACTGATTAGTTCTTTGGAAGCTATGCTTTCATGCTTACCTGGAATTTTAATTTTAAAATGTTTGGAATGCATGAAAGTATCAATAAATGTTATCTTTGTTTCATCTAACATTTAAAATATCATGGTTATATTCATCATGCATGCTCGTGTAAGATTTAAAATTCCGTTGTAACACACAAACACTTTACTAGTCTATGAAAATTGGGACTTGGATCCGTTGGTGGTGCCGTGGCTATAAAGTATGGAAGCATCCTGTTCCCTGACATCACAAGGCCAAACATCATCCAAGCGCTGTTAATGGTGTGCTTGTGTGTAGCAGTTGCTATCTTAATTTTGTTCTCCTATTTGATGTACTGTCTGGACGATAGCTTCAAGATTTTGCCGAAAAGTACAAAATATCGCCCAAAATCGCCAAGAAATCTGAAATTATGAACGCATTTGATTTGTTTGATTCAAATTGGCGTTTGAATTTTTTGGCGAAATCCTCGGAAAAAAGCACAAAATTTCTGAAATTTCCGAAAATCGGAAATCTCGGATGGGTCTGATTTTTTTAAATTTCCGAGAATGAAATCCCTGGTCACGATCAAATAAGTCAATTCCTGGTTTCCTATATCATATTCAGAACAATACTCTATGCTACCTCACAAAAAAAGAAGAAGAAAGATTGTATACAGCTAATCCTTTCTTACCTCAAAGTAATGAACAAAAAGGATAAACGCGTACTATTGATGTCATACCACCAAGCGAATAAAAGGCCTTGTTTTACCATCGTCATCGTATAGAGCAGGACTTGCCTGAAACGAAATGAATAAGCTAGCATTAGTCTTCATCTTTATTTCAAAAATAAGTTAGCTTTGTGCCATCATAAAGATACACGAACTAGAAAAATAATACCATCTTCACTGACATGTAACACACATTATATGATTTTTTTTAACTCGGTGATTTTTGTGATGATATTGAGCAATATTAGCCATTAGCGATACAAATAATTCTTTTGAGGAAGAGCAACGCAAATATTTTAAAGAAGAGTAAGATCGTAAAGTAATTTGCAAGCATATATGGGAATATGTACCAAAACTACTTAGCAAAAATTAGCGAGGTAAGCCTGAATATATGAAATATTAAAACAAATGTGGCATACTGGCCGAGAGGAGAAGTTATATGCATACCATCCAACCACTGAATGAAAGAATCCAGTCTACTAATGATTTCAATTGAGCTCAAGCTCCACTCATTCTCCTCAACATGTATTGCCCACGTGTTAATTTCCGCTCTAGCTCCAAGCACATATTCATATTCCTGCATACTAATTAAGTGAATTACAGAATCATATCGAAATTCATATAACATCAACAATTAGATGTTAATTTCAATCAAAATAGAATGGGATCGTGTGTAGTAATTATCAAGCACACCTCCTGCAGGCTTGGGCATCCAGGTGACTGATTATCTTTTGTTGGCATCAGTTTAATAACTTAAGTCCTTCTGATAGGTATGGTTCCAATGGGACATTTCACTCTTGTGCCACACTTGATGAACCATAGTGCTAGTTGTCACATTGCCTCTCTTGGTCAAAGGAATATTGCCTGCAGGTTGCATCTGGTAGAAGCAGATTATTAATGTTAGCCACAAACAAGATGCAAGAAAATAACAACATGTGAAAATATTTTCCAGCGATCTTACGACAGAGATATATATACTTAGCATCTGAGAAAGCATTACCTGAATTATGTGCTTTTTGAGAAGGGGTGATCAAGAGCAGGCTGTTTGCAGATATCAACACAGTCAATGACGCCACCATCTTCAGTCTGTGGATAGATCGACAGGTATATATTGTCAATAAACACATGATCACATCATGCCTTTTCTCTAAAGGAGAATTAAATGGAGAAATGATCCTGGAGAATTAATTACCTTTATAGCTAGATTTCTTAACTGGCGTCATTTCTGCAGCTTCGGCCGCAAGTAACACTAGTAGACATGCCAATCTCAATACAACAGAAATTCCTTTCTTTCTTGAGATTACCTCCATAGCTCGATCTCCCCTTCTATGGCTATACACACCACTGGGATCGATCGAATCGTTTTCCCGACCTGCCACTCAAAACTTTCAATGCTGCGATGATCGATGGGGGAGGCATTATGGACACGGCGACCCCCTGATCGATCTCACGGAAGATCAAATGATCAACGAAAAGGCCCAAGTATATATTTGGGTGTAAGCAACACTCTTCTCTTTGGGAAAAAAAGTGCACGAGATTAACACGATGCATATGCATGGGCTGCGGATGAAGATGGTCAATTCTGATGCAGGATTTCCGCGGAAAAACAGAGACGTTGCCGACGTACATGCGCAGGCGACGCGACGAGCACGGCTGCACGGTGCAACCCGATCACCAGAGCGCGAGGCCAAATATATATTGTCGGCCAATCGCTGAGCATTTTCGGAGTTCTAAAGCTTAGCTTGCTTACCCAGGAGAATCCAGATCTGTATTCGTATTCAACGAATAGTGGGCTATCGAATCCATATTCATATCTAACTGAGAAAATCTGTATTCGTTTCCAGTCCAATACTATCTAACAAATATTCGAGGTGACATATATAATCCGTATTCAAAATTGTCTAGACCGATCGGAACTATTAGATCCGTTTCATCCCTACCGTTGGGATGCAAACGGAGAACAACTTCCATCTTACAAGACTGCACGATATGGAAAGAGTAAATAAGTATCCGGCATGATCGTATCCGACCTAAACTTAGAGAAAAATATGAAATAAGATACTAGTGTTGGCTATATGCCTATATGCCTAGGATCGCACACTAGCATGGAAGACTAACAATGAGACAAGAGAGCTCAAGAACAAATAACTTGGGGCAATTTTTGGTTCTATTCTTTGAAGCTTTTCTCTTGGAAACAAGACTACTACTTGCTTGCTTACAATGATCCTAGCTACTGCTATTTATAGAACACATGGACTCACGATTCATCGACCATTCAGCTTCTTCTAAAATGCGTTCATCCACCATGAAGAACTCCTCGTTACTTGCATACGCATTTAAATAAAAGACTCCTCGTAGTCGCCACCAGAATAACATCTTCATTCTCCCCTTAGTCCTGGCGTAGCCTAGATCGCGGACACCGGCGGTGCCGCATAGTCTCACCACCGGGTAATGCTTTTGTCAGGCCGGCCCGTTGTTCATCGGTGCGAACAAACTCGACGCCAATTTGTCCACCAACATTCACGGATAAAATGATACCTTGTGTCGATGTGCTTACTCCGCCATGAAAACCGGATTCCTCATGAGGGCGATCCGACTTGTTGTCGACGAACGCCACCGCCTTGATTCGCCCGACTAGTTCGCCATCAATGCCCCGAGCGAGTGCGGCATGCTGCCGAGTTGCCGCCATGAATTCGGCCTCACGGATGAGAGAGCCCGTCTCTTTGCGAGTTCCATGAAATCGTGCGACGTTGATGTAGAACACCATGCCGCTGTGTTCTTCCGATCATCCATATCACCGGCCGATCACCGCAGAAGCCGTGATCACCTCTTCTGCCTCTCCCCACCTCCGAACTCAATTGTCCCTTTGAGATATCGGAGGATCGCTTCACCTTGTGATGCATCATCGGGCCTCTCCATGAATCTACTCACGCCGGCGGCAAGGAAAGATCCGCGGTGTGAAGGAGAGCGTGAGGCATCCGATGACCTGGTACTGGTGGCGCCAACGGTGTCCTTCGGATCCTTGTGCTGGGTTCTTGACTCCATAGGAATCTTGGTGGAATTACAATCCAACATGCCAAATTGAATCAATACCTTCTTGGCATATGGTGCGATAGAGATGCCACCATCTCCTTGTGCCACCTCAATGCCGAGGTAGTCGTGAGTAAGCCGAGGTCGCTCATCTCGAACTCACCCATCATCTCCCGGCTTGAAGTCTTCAATTGCTTCGGATCCTCCCCACACGATCGGATCATCCACATAAATACCAACAATGATGCGGCTTTGTGCCCCTTGTGTACACGGCTTGCTCCTGCACACCTTTTGAAGCCAAGCGCTTAGACTTTTATCGAGCCGCATGTTCCACGCTGCATGCCGAAGTCCATAGGCTTTGCTCAATTTGAGCACTAAGTGCTCCTTGTCTTTCATCGTGAACCCCCGGGGGTCACATAAACCTCTTCCGAGTTCACCATTCAAGAATCTGACTTAACGTCGAGGTGATGTACTTGCCACCGCGGTTGGCAGTAATAGCAAGAATGACACGATAGTGTCGAGGCGAGCAACGGTGCAAAACTTCTTCAAAATCAATGCCTTGCCGCACATAACCTTTTGCAACCATCGGCCTTATGCTTGATGACCTCACCATCCGAGTTCTTCTTGAGTTTGTACACCCCTTAAGCCCGATCGCCTTATGTCCGACGGCAACGTGGTGGCGCCCACGCCGCGTTCTTCTCGATGGCCTCAATCTCCTTGGACATGGCTTCCTCCCATGCCGGGACCGCGCCTCACGATAAGAGGATGGCTCTTCCATCACCACAAGCATTGCTTCCTCATCGCCTTATTCATACTCCAACTCCACACGGTGCATCGCGCATGATCTCCTCCATGTGCCTGCCGAACAGGTCCATCATCACTACCGCGTGTCCGCCCGACCACGGTGTGGGCGGGTTCTTGCCCGTCGGCACCCTCGCGTCACGGTGCACTAGTCGCCACGACTTGTGGAATGATCGGACGGTCCGTCATGGGCACCGGCTCGCTTGGAGCGCCCATGAGCGGGCCGTGTTGACTCGTCCGGGTTGGCCTCCTCGAGCATGAAGTCGAGACCGATCATCTCCTGATCTTCCGACCACTTCCACTCCACATTCTCTTCAAATATAACATCACGACTTACATGGATCTTGCCGGATGTGGGTCCAGAGCGGTGAGCTTTGAACCTTCCTCGGCGCCCGGACAGGCGTCCGCGGTCGCCGAGCTTGGGTGTGGCGTGGTCACCTTGGCGGCTGTGCGGCGAACACGACGGGCGTGCGGCTTCCTGACCAAGCCTCGAAAGGAGTGCGATCACCCATCGCTTTGGTTGGGAGCGGTTGAGGAGATAGACGGCATGACGCACCGCCTCCCAAAATCTGCCGCCGCCATGCTCTTGAGGAGTGAGCGCCATAGCCATCACCGCCCGTTGCGCCTTCCACCACACCATTCGCTGCGGTGAATATGGTGCGGTGAAGTGATTCAACCCTTGCTCGCACACCTTGCGAGCTCCGGACAGAACTCACCACCGATCGGATCGAAGAACCTTCACGCGGTGACCACTCGCGTTCCGGATTTTTGACTTCATGAATGCCGAGCACGCTTGATCCTTAGTCCCGATCACATGCAACCACATCCACCGGGAGTAGTCATCAACAATTAGCATAAAGTAACGATTACCCGGGGTGTTGATGGCGTGATCGGTCCACATAAATCAATATGCGGAGTTCGGGCTCCTTTGTCGGTGGTTTGTCGCCGAGAATGGTAGTCTTTCCTTTGCCACCGACCGTCCGAAACCTTGGTCGGGATGTGTAATCACGCACACCGCCGCCATTCCCTGTTGGCGAGCATCTTCAAGGCTTGGAAGTTGACATGGCCGGCGAGCATGCCACAACCATCTTGGGTCATCGAGGCTTGTCAACGACAAACGGCCTCGCCAGCACCTGATGCGATAGAGACGATTTCAGTTCGTCTCACCTTCATGATCAAGCGCAGAGGATCCTTGATGGACACCTCGAGTCGCCCTCATCCATGAGAACTCGGTGACCGGCCGTGAGTGACCAAGACTCACCATGTTGTGCAAGTCCGGGATGTAGTACACCTCCGGAGTAGCCATTGATCACCATTTTTGACGCAAGAGAATTGAGCCCTTGCCCTTGATCTGCATCGATGAGCCATCGCCGAATCTCACCCTCCCGTGACTCCTTCGTCCAGCTGAATTTCTCCTTGTCGCCGATCATGTGGTTGCGGCACCATTGTCGGTACCAAATATCGGTTCGCGAGTGCTCGGCATTATGCCCGACCCGCTTCTCCTCATCGAGCATAACGACATCTTGTCGTTCTTGCTCAACCAAGATTCTCGAGACCGCCGACAACTTGCCGCTTGCTCGGCCGGGTAAGCCTCCTCTCTTCTTCGGGCTCGACATTGTGTCGAATAGTGCCCCATCTCATTGCAATTAACAACGAATGTGACTCTTGTCACGACCACCGCCGCGAGCCACTTGCCCCATCTTTGTGTGGCGGTCCGCCACAACCACCTCTACCACGGCCTCCGCCATGACCACCACCACGGCCGGGTTCCCGCCATCCGGGAGCCTTGTTCTTCTTGCTGACGACGAGTCTCACGTCCTTTCTCGCCGCCTCCCACTCCTGAGTGAGGAGCACTTGCCGTCGGCATTCCCGCCGTTAGTGCCTTCTTGCGCGCGCCCTCAAATGTCTTGAGGCGCCCCATGGCCTCCTCGAATGCCAAAGTGTTGAGATCAAAGAACCGCCGATCGGCTATCACACCGATAAACCGCTTCGCATCGTGTCGACAGCCTTTTCACGAGCATGGCATCGCCGCCGCCGAGACTTGAGTACCGACAGACATGGTGGTGAGCCGACCGGCATCGGTCAAGGGACTCACCGTTGTTCATGTGCATGACGTCGAACTCATTTTTCAACGCCGAGCGCATCCTTCACTCGATCCGCCGATGAACCTCGTTTTGAGGCAGTCCCACACCCTAGCCGCCTTCTTCGCCACTTGCATGAGGAGGTCTTGAAGCGCTTGAAAGAGGTGCGACCTCGCCTTCTTGTCAAGCCGGGCGTCGACTCGACGCCGCCGCCGACAACCTCCCAAACGCCTTGATCCTCCATCATGGCACGACATACCCAACCGGTGTAATTGTGTGTGTCGAAAGGTACCGGAACGCACCACCGACTTGTTGTGCTCGACGCTCTCCCGTAGCAACGATCGACATTGGATTAAATCGTGAATCTTGGGCATGAACCCGGGAGCTCGATACCAAATGTTGGCTATATGCCTATATGCCTAGGATCGCACACTAGCATGGAAGACTAACAATGAGACAAGAGAGCTCAAGAACAAATAACTTGGGGCAATTTTCTGGTTCTATTCTTTGAAGCTTTTCTCTTGGAAACAAGACTACTACTTGCTTGCTTACAATGATCCTAGCTACTGCTATTTATAGAACACATGGACTCACGATTCATCGACCATTCAGCTTCTTCTAAAATGCGTTCATCGACCATGAAGAGATCCTCGTTACTTGCATACTGCATTTAAATAAAAGACCTCGTATCGCCAGCCAAATAACATCTTCAACTAGCATGTGTATCATCATGGTTTCAAAATCTTGACACACCAGTAACATATTTAATTTATTTTTTTCATCCAGCACTCCGAAGTAAGAACGTCGATCCTCACGTGCCGACCCTAAATAGATGGTTAAGGAGATGGAGATCAACACCGCGGCGTGGCGTTATACAAGGTGAATTCCAGCGCCGTGCTGGACGCGTACGTGAAGGTCACTGGCGAGCCCTTAGAGATCGGCCAACCATTGTTGACAAGGCACAGGTCCTCCTTGTTGTCTACCACGCGGATCTTGCTCCTGTCCACGGGCTCCGCGCTCGTCAGGCCGTCCGGGCAGGAGACGACGACGTCCGCCTGTGGGCAAGAGCACTGGATATCTACCGTCACCTTGTGCTCCGGCTGGCCGCCGACAATCCTCCCCGTCGCCGCCGTCGAGATGTGTATGTCGGACAGCTGGCACGGCTCCTTCTCATCTCCCGCGTCACCTTCATTATTAATTCATGCATACATAGTAATTCAGATCAAGGAAGTTAGGCATACACGAAATCAAACCACAAATATCAACGACATCGTATTCATACCTCTATAGATATGACAGAGAAGAGCGCCAACGAAGAGCAGTAGGATGGTAGCCTTGGTCGAAATGGACTTCGCCATTGATGCTGTTGATTGCTGTGGTTTTCCTAGCTCTTGATGTGAAGAAGATTGGTGTAGCTAGTACGGCTATATATAGAGCTCGAAGAAGGTACATATATGGTGCAACGTATCAGGTATATCCCAAAATTAGTGCCTTGAATTGATGGCCGTATCCACTATTCGCTCAAGTTAGAAAGATTTGAAATTCGATACATTTTAACCGAAATAGTAGTACTTATCTTTGATACCTTCCTAGACAGGATTCTCAACAAAAATATACCTCCGTAATTAAAGAAGGCCCACTAAGTATATATATACCTGAAGGTAATCCTGAAATGTTATTGTGTATTTATTCATGCTCCTTTGGAATTTAATTATCCTGTAAATTTAGATGTTACAAATTTATAGTGGAGTGGCTAAAGCAAGTACTGGATTTCGTCACGACCATCTGTTTGTTCCTGAAAGGAATTATGCTTTTCGGCACTAATTGAACGATGGACCGCAGGGTTTAAAATTTCGGACAAAATTTCACCGAAATGATGAATTTCGCCACTTCAACCCCGAAAGCACAATAGTTCGGTCAATTTTGGCTGAATTATCCCCATTTAATTTTTTGTCTAATTTTCATCAAAATTTTGATTAAATTTCATCAAAATTTTGAAATTTTCGTCCAAATTTTAAACGAAATGGACGAAATTTCGTTATTTCGTCCATTTCGGTGACCGCGAAAATTTTTGTGTCGAAAGATTTAACCCATTCGACCGTGCTCTGCATTTATACATGGGCAAAACTGAATTGTCGGATTACAACAGTTACTGAATCGGCAGCGCCAACAGCCAGCAATAGGAAACCAACTCGGTTACCATATCTAAACTGATTCTAATCAGATACGTTTACAGAATAGAGATGAAAACATACGACATATTCTATCTTCTTCTATACTTCTGACAGCCTCCCACAATCTGGACGTGACCTACCAACGTTCAGAATATTGTTTCTAAACTTGACAAATAACTGAACCTGAAGTGGTTTAATCAAAACATCTGCTACCTAATCCTCTGAGGAAATTAACTTGATGTTCAAGGCTTTCCGGACACCACAGATTCAATGCGCTCAAGCTGCGGCACAGGATGTGATGGACTGATCACAACACTCCATGTGCATCTTCCTCCCAGACGCACGCGACGGCATGTGGAGGCTGGTCGACAATAGGGGTGCGAAACCGTAACGGATAATTCGTTTTATCTGATATTCGTACAATAGGGGTACGAATCGCTCCGGTGAATTGAAAGTTAATCATCTAAGTATTAGTAGTTTGAATTGTCTATATCTAGATCGATTTAAATTCTACAGATTTCGCTTTCCAGATTATTTTCTGCGGTGCAAATCCGCTCTAATCTACCGCGAGTAGACTTGAAGTCGCTGGCACAATGTCGATCGGTAGATTACATGAAAGAGTAGATGTTGATTGCATTGTAGCATGAAAAAAAGAAAAAATCTTGCACGGCCAGCCTGTAAGGTTGCCACGCTGAGTGTCGCGATGGCCCGAAACCCCGCCGACCGCCCCGCCCACGCCGCTCGCATGGCCGCCGCCGCTGGCCTCCCACGCCGCTGCTAGCACGGGCCATCGCCGCCCGAGATCACCGCCGCCACCGCCCGGCGCGGATGGAGCGCCTCGCCGGACTGCCGCCTCGGTCCCAGCGCCGCCGCCCCTGACGGTGACCACGCCGCCGCCGTGGCTCCGCCGCATCTACCGACCCCGCACAATCGCTGCGCTGGTCGCACGCCGCCGAGGCGGTTGCCGTCATAAGCGCGCTGCTGGGTGCCGCCGGAGAGAAGAACAGGGTAGGGAAAACCCAACCTCCTTCTTTGGTACCAAGCGGGCAGAATGGGCGGAAGAAAAAAGAAAAAAAAGGAGAACGGGCGGTGCAGTGAGTTTGCAAAATGCCCCGATTCGGAAATTAGAGAAGGGTTCTCAAAATTTCAGACGGGACCAAAATTTTACAATAAGGCCCTTGAAGAATCAGAAAATTACGTGAAAAGTTTTTCTGAATTGAAAATTTGCGTATAGGCCCTTGGAAATTGCAAATTTACCTAAGAATTCATATTTCGGCATAAAAGGGCCTCGGGAATTTAATTTTTGAGTTATATTTAGCATTTGAAGCATGTTTAGTACGGTCATTATTATTTCTATGTTTTCTGTATTTATTTACTATTTTAATTAATTGTAATTATTTAAATTGCCTTTAATCACCAAAATTAACAGTAAAATTTATAGAAAATACATAGAAAATTTTGGAACATTACGAGAATATTTTGTACATTTGTCCGATTTATTTACCTACAGTAAATCTATGCATGTTTATCGGCAAGAAACTTATATATTCCTTTCATGCCCATGTAGATAACAAGCATCACGAACCGGAGTTCGAGGAGCGGCCCAGATGGCCAAAACTCTAGACTTGGGCTTTTGATGTCGAGATTGCACTTGGAGCCAAGAAGCTCGTGTCGCCATTAGGATTGGTGCATCGCAGATGCCAAACCCACTCTTGAGAGAAATGATCAGGCACTTCACTTCCTTATGCACCATCTATGTCTTACTCTCAAGAATGAGTACATGACAGAGAAGAGGGCGCTAGCATTATGGATTGCACTCAAGAAGCGGTTCGAAAAGCTAAAGTACAACATTCTTCTTTAGGCGAGCAAGAGTGGATCCGATCGAGCTTTACCGATTTCAAACATGGGAATACAATTTTGCTCGCACGAATTTGTACCAATCTTCAACTTTATGGCAAGCGGATCACGATGAGCAAAAGTTTGAGAAGATCCTATCCACCTTCCACTACTACAAAAGAGTCATCACAGACGGTTCAAGATGCTTATCACGAAGTTTTTCCGAACCACCGTATTTATGTGTTAATGACAATCGGAGGTTATCACGACGGTTTGTGAGCCGTCTGTGATAAAAACAACATAGACGGTTTGTAACTAAAATCATCTCGTGAAGAAAACTATTATAGACGGATCGAACCACAAACGCGTCGTGGTACTCACACATCATAGACGGTTCGGTTACCAACTGTCTTTTATTGGTGAGTGTCACGACGATTGGCAATTGAGAGACAAATGGATAACATTGCCGATCAAGTAGAAGCGGCCGATTTTAAGGAAGCTTATGATGGCATCCTCTTTGAGATTATGGGCCATGCTATGATTTGCCTAGGCTAAAGGAGGAAGTAGAGAGGAAAGGACAATCTTCACGGTATTCAAGAACTCAACGGCTAATCCTCCAACTCGAAAAGTCGAAGAACAAGCATATGAAGCCCGTAAGACTAAGATGTGTGAATCTCTTTTTGGGACTTTTGTAATAAAAATTTGCCTTGAATTTGCTTCGTAGTTCATATGACAAAGGACAAAATACGACGGTTGTAAATAAAACTATCTACGATAGTTTCATAGATGGTTCTAATTAAAATCGTCTATGATAATGCGTATATCACGACGGGTTTTAAAGCTAACTATCTGTGATAGTTTCGAGACGGTTTTAATCATGAACCGTCTATAATAATCAAAGCACGACGGCTCCACATGAACCATCGTGGTGAGCGCGTCCGGTGTAGCTTGTTTTGTAGTAGTGTTACACCCCAATGAAGTTTCAAGGCGACTATAAGGAGTATGCTGAATTGATTGATATGATGTAGGTTGCGAGAGGATCGGGATGAAGTTCTCGGAAGAACTATATCGCATAGCCACTTGGGAGATCCGTTGGCGTGAAACCAACGCCGGCTACAAGGTGCGAAAGCCCATAATGAAGAAAAATGGAAGGAAGGGTAAGGCCACAGCCTAGAAAGGCAAGTCGATGCTCCACATGAGAATAAGGCAAGCCAAAGCGAGACGACAAGTACTATGGTCGACAAGTGAAGGATCGGAAATGGCACGAGGGGTGAATGGTGCCTTTAAATTGCCCCGACTGATCACCACGTCTTTCCTGTCCGATAGCTATAAAAGCTATGAAGCAAGAAAATTAGTTTTGCCGATTGGCCGGAGAGCCTCACAGAAGATGCAAAACAGACGGACCAAAGCTAAGTTATGCACAGCCGAGAGAACCTCACTGAAATCTGCTGCACTGCAAACACACTGAAATCATACTCTGCCAGAGACAGCAAATCTAAAAATCAGAGAAGGAAGCTGACAAAGAAAATCACAGCAAGAGATTGACAACAGATAGCCGACTTTTGCAATCGGCAATTTGCTTGAAAATCTGAAAGCATCAGACGGCTGCTACCTGAAGAATTTTCGGTACAGTGAGTACATCAGTAAACCAGAGAAATGGAGTGCTACAGCTCAAGATACCAAAAACCAATCAATAACTTTTCTGAAGAATCAGACTTAGCTGCTACAGAGAGAATTGATGCAGAACCGAAATCAACCCTGAAGATGCTGCCGAACATAGACCGCAGAAGCATCAAAAAATTTCACAAACTGAAACCAAATTGTTGCTGCTGCTGCTGAACACTAAAGCAGAGCTGCTGAAATCTGAACACAACCGAACAGCAGTCTACAGATTTTTAGTTGGCAGAGAACATACTGAAGAGAAGATATAGCAAACTGAAAATTAACACGGCAAGCTGCAGCAAAACAAATGAAGAAGAAGCAGCAGTTCGGCAGCAGTACAGAACTGTAGTAAAACTGAAAAACACTGCCGGCTGAAAATGGTGGTCTGCAGTCTGAAAAGATAGCAAGCAGTAAACGGAGAGAGCAGTATACAGCCTGCACTGCTTCGGCTGAAGACCAAACACCTGAACTGAGAACTGAAATAGCAGGGAAAAACTGATAGGAAGAAGGAAAGAAAACTGCAGCCAAGAAGAGAGAAAACTGAATACAGAGAACTGCAAAGAACCGAAAAACAGTACACTGAAAAATGCAGAACTTGCAGACTTTGAACACCAGTGAAAATCGAGGTCCCTCCTTGATCCTTTTGGCTCAGAACAGCTAGGTAGAGACCACAATAACTGGAAGATCCTGGGAGACCAAGGAAATCCAATCCAAAGCCAAGAAATTCAGATTTGGGGGTAAAAACTGAAAACTAACAGGGCTGCCCCAAAATCCAAATTGCTCTCCATCCTTTGATCCTTTGCTGAAACTTTGAGGATATGTTAGAAATAGCCTCTAGTCTCAACATGCAAAATTTCATCCTACCTCTTGAAAGGAAACAAAGTTCAACAAAACCCTAGAACAAGAAAGTATGAACAGAGGAGGCTGAAATGTTAAAACTAAAATTAAACTTGATTTGCTCTTTGGATCAACTAGCCAAATGGCTTTTGAACATCTTCCATGTCATAGCAACTCATTTTGCTACTCTCGAACAAGGATCAAGCCAAAACACATAATCTCAAAATTCACTTAAAAAGACATCGAAGAACAGAGAACAGGAAATAGAGAAAACTTCAGAAATTTCATTCCTAATCAAAACAAAGATCACAAAGGAGTTCCCATACGCGCACATTTGAACAAGAAAAGAAATTACATGGAATCTCTACTCAAACCCTCTCCATCTCTCAAGAACACAACTCAAGAAAAATGAAGAACAAGCCCACTACTCAGAGACCATCAAGGAGAGACAACACCGCCTTCTCCCCGCCACAACCACTAAAGAGTCTCACCAACTAAAGCCTAAAGCACAACCACTTGCCAAAGGCTCTTTTGACTCAAATGAAACCCTAATTCTCTAGAAGCCATAAGAAGGCATGCAGCCCTCTCCTCTATTTATAGCCTTGGCTAACGGATCTCCGCCCGCCCGCTAAATCCAACGGAGCCCGCTCCCGCTTGTGCTTTTATTCCCGCCGCCTCCCCGCACCTTCCGGAAGCTTCGCCCTTGCCTCGCACGCCCGCAACCACCTCGAGTCCACGCCGCCTTCGACAATCACGACCGCTCGACCTCCGCCACCGCGCCTAGTCCGTCACCCGTGTCTCGCCACGACTCCACCTCGATGTCCCGAACACCAGACAAGAAACATGTCAAATAGCACCGCCGATACATGAAAGCGTAAATAGCATCAGGACACAATATTAAGCCCAAACTGTCAAATCATCGAATAATCATCCTAAACCTATTGACCGGTTTGACCAAGTCCGACCGAGCCGCTGCACCCCGAACGACATGGTCCGAACCAACCAATTCAAACTCGACTTCCTAAGCCTAAGTCAATTACTCATCATACACATGGATGACCTCACATGGTCTCTCGAAGAAACCAATCCGCCACAAATGTGACAAATGGGGCACCGTCGGATCCAGAAGAGCCGCAACACGCCATCGATGCCTTCCAAGCTCAAAAGAAGAAGGATGGCAATGGGCAGATGAAACCCACTTTGCTTCTATTGAAGGGAGAGTTCGAAGTTGCCGCCCGATGGAGGTTGACTCCATTCCAAGCACCCCTCTGACATTCGGATGCCACTACCATGATTTCTCTAGAAGAGCACATCACCCCCAAGAAGATAGCAATGATGTCTATGATTTCTTAGGATTCATCTAATGCACGAATGCATTTAGACTTTAATTGTCATTTATTTTATGTGTGGAAGGAATAATTTAGGATTTGCATGGATGGTACTCAAACAATCTTACTTTCTCATGATGGTTGGATGATATTGAGCAATTCGTTCTTTATTCATCAGAATGGCATGATATGTTCGATATTGAAATATTTTATTTATGTCTTGATTGCCTTCCACATATTAATAAAATTTTTATGTTAGAACACGGTGGCACCCTATGGAGGAAGTGTGCTTAGGAACAAACGAATACCATCTTAAGAGAGACAATATTCTTTCACTATTAATAAGAATGTTGGACCACAACAATTGCCGTAGCGAGCTTGTCTAATAGGTTCAGAAGAGCCACAATTATACTCCCAATGCGCACAACTTAGTCATTCAAGAAGCCTTATTGTACTCAAAATCGATGGAACTCTCCTATGTTTCAAGGATATTCGCCTAATGATTTCCATGTTGAGACCAAGAATAGTATGGTAACAAATATCGCTCATTACGAAGCATGAAGCAAAAGGAAAAAGGGTATTAGAAAAACTTCATTCATTAGAACGGGCTATACTACACTAATATTAAGGCACCGCAATATTGCCCGAAAATAATATTTAGAAGCTCTAAACTTTTTCGTCTCGGCATGAGATTATGTCACCTGTGTCTTAGGATGATGAGAAATATAATTAACAATTCAGGACATAATATTAATATAAAAATTTTCCGAATCATGAATATTTTGTATGTCCCGCATGTGCCACCGGAAATTAATTACTAGACCTTCTACTGAATGTGAAGGATGAAGTCCTCAATATTCTCGGCACATCCAAGGAGACATTTTGGGTCCCATGCAACAACTATCGGATTTAAATATTTCATGGTGCTCATCGATGCTTACTCGAAATAGTCGATGTATGTTTATTGTCTACGAAAACCATGCTTCAGTCGATCTCGCAAATAATTCGCATTAGAAATATTTTTCCGATTATCACATGAAGTCCATCGAATGGATAATGCCGAGAATTACTTCAAAGGCATTTGATGATTATTGCATGGCAATGAGAATCAAGCTTGAGCATTCTGCACCATATGTCCACACCCGAATGGACTAGCAGAGGCATTAATTAAGAGACCAAATTTATTGCCGACTGCTTTTGCAGAATTGTAATTTACCACTACATGTTGGAGACATGTAGTCCTCCATGCAAGAACTCGTCAATTTTATATCATCGGATACAACATCCATTCACCTATGCAACTAACGCAAGGGTCAAGACCAAAAATTTCTCATCTTGAGTTTTGGATGCAAGGTTTATGTACCTATACCCTCCACAACAGATACAATGGGTCCTCTCCAAAGATCGGGATATCGTTGGTTATGAAACAACATCCATAATCGGTATTTAGAACCGGAGGAGATTTGCATATAGCCCATTTCCGGATTGCATATTTGATGAGGATAGTTTCAACATTAGGGAGGAAATCAACCCCTTGATGAAATATATCGAAAAATTACGTGGCAAGCCATTGGAAAACATGCACATGACCCGCAAACTAGTGAAACAAATAGTGAAGTCCGAAGATCATTGATTTGCAAGCATAGTAAACCAACCGCCCAACCACTTTAGTGATTTAAAGAGTGTGACCAAGTCGCATGTGCATGCACGTAATGCACCGGACAAGGTTAAAATATCAAAGAAAGTTGAAGGTATCCCTAATCCCGCAGAGGCCTCGATAAAGCGAGAACTCGCCCTCGAACCCTAAGTAATTGGGGACGCCAAGATGACACCAATATGACACCTTCGTAAAAAGGGGAGCTAGTTGAGATCCGCACCGATGGCATCTTCGTAAAAGGGCATACAGATTTGTACATTCCCATGGAGGAGAAATTAGCATGGATGTGCGCACATCCGAGCTAAAAACTAAAGGGACTTACCGCAATCGAAAGGAGCGGTGAGCAAGTAGAAGCACAAGAAGAATCAACTCGGATGAGATAATTATAAACTATGTGCACACGGAGAATCCATGAATAGAAACTGATTATTTCTCGAACAAAAGAGATGTGTTTGGGCCTATGTGCCGCCTCCTCATGTGCACCCAGAGGACATAAGTGGGTATTTGTTCAAAGAGAAATGAAAGAAATGAAGTTGTAAGATAAAAGCAAGGCTTGTTGCACAAGGTTTCACTCAACGTCCGTGAATTGAATATGAACAACCCTGCTCCCGGTCATGAGAGAAATCACCATTATATACCTAATCTCAATGGTAGTAAACCGAACTTGAAATGAAATTGATGGATGTGGTAACGCATACCTTTATAGAAACTTAGATTCAAAATTTATATAAAAGTACTTGAAGGTATTCCTATTCAACTAAGACGAGCAAATAGAAATATTGTCCTCAGATATTTATACGACGATCCCGTAATGGATTTTGTATAATCTCAAGATATGTAGATGATCCGAATATCATCGGGACAATGAAAGACATAAAAGAAGTAAGTTCTTACCGAGTCGAATTTGAAATGAAAGATTTGGGTAAAACCAAATATTGCTTAGGCCCAATGAGCATGTACCAGGAAATTTAGCACATCGCTTGCCTATAAGGTGTTAGAAAGGTTCGGCTTTGAGAAGATATACCTATTGAAAGTACCGATGATCGTGGATCTTTACAAAGAAGATAGGGATCCATACTGACCTAGGGAAGAAGGGAAGTCCCGGGACCGAATTCCTGCATTAGTGCAATAGGAGAACTTATGTATTTAGCGAACGCACTACACGGACATTGTATTTGCCATAAATCTATTAGCAAGACATAGTGGAACCTATCAAAAGGCATTGGTAGGGAATAAAGAACATCTTCCGATATCTCTAAGGAAGTAAGGACCTTGGGTTGTTCTACAAAACCAATACTTGAATATAATCACATGCAGATGTCGGTTACCTGGACCATTATACCAAGGTCACAAATAGGCTATGTCTTCTTATGTGGTGGAACTACAATTTTATGGAAATAGTCTAAGCAAAGTCTTCAGCAACTTCAACGAACCACTTAAATCATAGCGCACGGCCACAAGAGAATGTGCTTGGCTCGCAATGATTCACCACATCCGCAGTCATGTGGCTTGAATATCATGCAAGCTCCCACAATTAGCTATGAAGATAATGTAGCTTGTGTTGCACAAGTGCAACGAGCTACGTGAAGGGTCATCTCACAAAGCATATCACCCCAAGTTTTTGTATGCTCATAAATTGCAAAAGATGGACGAAATTAAGCTACGCATACTATGTCATATGAAAATCATGCAAATTTATTTACTAAGTCACTTTCAAGATCTAGTTTTGAAAGATGCGACGAGGAATTGGAATGATGAGACTTAGAGAATTGTAGAATTTAGGGGAGATTTTTCTCAAGCTCGTTATTAAAGCTTGATCACAAAGATCGAGTACCCAAAGAATAAATGTGAAGATTAAATGAAATTAGAGGATTGTACTTTTTCCCTTGACGAGTTTTCCCAAGTTTTCGCCAAGGTTTTTAATTAGCCAATTGCAACACATAATATGTATCATGTACTCTTTCTCTAAATTTTTCCATTGGCTTTTATGGAGTTTTGATTAGGCATGAATACATCGGATGAGTGCCCAAGGGAGTTTAGGAAACCGCTGGCCTTGAAGCCTTGGCCCATGGTGGACACCTCCGGTTGGTTATAAATAGGGAGTGTTATTGACTATTTTGTACACCGAAAGAAAAGCAATAAAGAAAGACCAGGAGTTCTCCTCTACCTCTGTTTTTCAATCTACTATTTGCATTACTGTGATTGATCATCTCTTTGCATAGCGTAGAAATCGATCGACCGACTCGCCAATGAATTCCTCAACAAGACTTATCTTTGATTGACATAGAATAATATATACCTTCCTAGAAAGGATTCTCAACAAAATATATCACCCTAATTAAAGAAGGCCCACCGAGTATATATATACCAAGGTAATCCTAAAATGTTATCCGTATTTATTCACGCCCTTTGAATTTAATTATCTTGTAAATTTGGATGTTACAAATTTAAGGAGTGGCTATCGCAGCATCGGATTTCCATCGACCATCCATTTGTTCCTTCATGGAGGGGTGTGTGAGCCGCAGGACTTGCGCCGACACATCAAAATGATAAAATTGTATACTGGTTTGTAGTCGCTTCAATAAAGTCCCGAGATAGACAAGTTCAACTGGATACCCTCAAAAGAGAAAAGCATAAACATATCGTTGAACAGTATTTCATGAGTCAATGCAAATTACCAAAATTTTGTTTTAAGGTTTATATGGAAATTTCATTACTAATGGTCAAAGTTTCATAGTGTGTCATGAACGTGGCCCTTGGGAGGTTGGTTGCGGGGCTGGACAGCAAGTAGGATGGCTCTTGGCCCGCGGCTGGGGAGCGTGCCCCTACAAGAAGCAAGGCAGGATGAGCACAGGGGGTATCAAAGAACAGAATAGAATTCGGAAGCCCTCTCTTCCACCCCAAATTCGGTTCGCCCTCCAATTTCTTTCTCTGATTTCCCAATCTAAATTGTTTCTTTCCTGTCTATTGTGCTTCCCAGTCTTTGATTCTTATTCTCCTATTTGTGTCCTCAAGTATTGCATCCTTGCGTTTGGTTTGGCAATATAGCATTTGGATTTGGTTTGGATCGTGTTCTTGGTAAAGGATCGTGACATAATGTTAACTTTGAAACTTCAAAATGGCACTCTCTTTTACTAGGGGAGTACCACATGTTTAAATTTTGATTATCATTATCATTAAACGAAAAAGCGGAGTTGGGAACATGTCTATTTTGCGATCAAAGGCCATCATTGCCACTTGCCAGCACGTCGCCCCTTCCATTGCGCTTTCCTCTTGCCCCGCTGCTGACCAGCACCGGCGCAGCCAGCTACGAGCTTGCAGCTGCACGCCCACATAAATGTTGAAACTTTCGACTTAAAACTTTTAACTGGAAAGTTCAAATTATTATCTCGCAAATTTAAATTTTCAACTCAAAATTCCAAACATTTATCACCAAAATCCAACTTTTGACTCGTGGTTTGAAAACTTTCACCTGGAGCCGAAGAAGGTCATATGCAGCAATGGTGGAGGTGGCACGAGCAATCACCGGGCAGGAGACGGCGATTCGGAGTTGGGGCATGGGGTTACTGCGTTTTTTTGGCCTTCAACGTGAGTAACAGTCTGGGAAACTTAGGTAGTTGACAGGAGGGATGTATGACATTGGTGCATTCAACAACTATGGGTGGATGTTAGCCAGATGCAACCGTTGTGCACGGCGTTCGCAGGATCAATCATCCGCAAATTGGCAAAACTGCAGTTTTGGATCATTGGGACATTCACCAGAAATATGCTACCTCTAATTTTTACATGTCGTTTTAGAGATCGATGCAATATTTAATCACACCTTTGATTGTTACTTTTACAATGATATGTATATGTTAACAAAAACTATTAAAAATATAATATCAAATATAATAATAACACTTCCACGTGACAAATTCAAATACTTTTGTTCTCCTCCATCCCGAAAATCAATGCCCAAAGATCCATCAATAGTATCCCAAAACTTTCGGCAAACCCTCTTCTCTGCTTCCAATTACTTGAAGGGTTCTGTCTCAAGGAAAAATCAAGTTTTTTCTGTTGTGCATTCTTACCATACATATACATGTAGATGAAGAGCTCGTACGCTCACGGACCAGTCCGGGTCGGGAGGGCCGTGCGTTGCGTTCGCATGCGGCGTCTGGGCGACGCGGCGCGGCCCCTGATGCCCACCTACCGCGACGCCGTCGAGACGTACAAGGCCGACGCCAACACCGTCGACTTCAGTCTTCAGGCACAAGGTCAGCACGTAGCATTCGACGCAATGCTGCAAACCTACAATTCTACATGACCAACGCACTATAGCTTGCTCAAATCTAGCGTGGTTCCCGATTTGCCCTTGTGCGGTCAGAAGGAGCAAGGCAGCAGATGAACGCATGGGCGAAGCATGCCACAACAAGGCTACGTTTTCTTTGGTTTTGGCTTTATCGAAGATCAAAATAATATGGCTTTTAAATAGATTTCTAAATGGAGGATGGAGACCATGTTTGGACCGTCACATCAGAAAGCCTAATAGTGACGGTAAATCACGACGGTTTGACGAAACCGTCGGATCGACACTAACATAGACGGTTTTCATTTGGACACCGCTCCGGCCGTGGGGTTGGAGAAATTAGTATCACGACGGTTATTAACTATAAACCATCGTGATATTTTTCATCACGACGGCTTTTATTTAGAACCGTCGGATAATATGGCTTTATCACAGATGGTTTCTTACTAAAACCGTGATAAACTCATTAACACGACGGGTCCCAAGAACCGTCAGAAGTTCACGACGGTTATTAACACAAACCGTCGTGAAAAGCCGATAACAGACGGTTCCCGTAAGAGCCGTCGTAATAATCCCATGTCACCGATAATTGTGCGTAATAATCACATGTCACCAATAATCGCGATAACTGATTTCGATCTCACCCGCTATTCTCCACATCGAATGGGGCACCGCCTCCCACGCCAGCCCTTATTAATAACCCCATCAACCTTTCCACCGGTACTAGTCACGCGTGAGTTCATCCACTAGCCAGCTTATGCGCATATCTCCTCCGCCGTGAGCTGCACTCCATCGCGGCACGAACGGTTCATACTAAAGAACACACTCTTGCCGTAAGTGTCGTAAGTGTGTCTTGTTTAGTGTGACCGCCGTGCACGAAGGGTTTGTTAGCTTGTCATCCTGTAATTATAGATCGATCTGAATGTGTTGTTGAGTTTTTGTGCTTGCCTCAGTATTTGCATATTCCTCACGATCTTCGATTCGATCTTTTTGAACTCCGAGATGTGATGTCCACCCGACAATCCTTCTTTTCCCGCAAAATTCAAGGCAATTTTATTACAAAAGTTCAAAAAAGTCATTTCCATTCTTGTGGCAATGATATACCGACTTCGGTGAGCGACTATCCATCTGTTCTTCCCACTTTTCTTCATCTCGTCTCGGATCACGACGCCAGAGCTGGTCAAGAACGGTCTTCGAAGTGGGAAGAAGAAGATGGATAGTCGCCGAAGAAGTCGCAAGATCTCGACGGTTCATACCTATGAACCGTCGTGATACTATTAATTATCACGACGTTTTGTACTAAAACCGCTCAGGTATCTGTTATCACGCACGGTTTTAGTAAAAACCGCTGTGATAATCCCCACTACGCATTTATTGCTCCACCTCGACCGCATCTGCTTCATTTCGATCCGATCTAGCCACCGCCGACTCTTTCGTCGAGAGAAGCTAGGCGATTTGAGGCCGCTTATTTTGGTGGGAAGAGGCGGATTGAGCTTTGAAGATTCATTCAATTCATACTTTCCGCGGTGGCTAGCTCTAGATATGGTTAGTAAGATAATTTATTTTTTCTTTAATTGCATTACAATTTAGATTTAAGTAATTAGTGAGTGTTATTGAAGATGGTTAATTTGTAAAATTGTTGGTTATATAATAGTTGTGTTTATAATATGAATTGAGCTAGCAAATTAAATCTCAATATAATACATGTGGCCGGTATATATGTAGTAGTAATTAGTTGCTAATTTTAATACCGAGTTTTATGTAGCGTAACGAGGACCAAGCGGATGTATGCCGCGAGCGTGTGAGTGAAGAGTATATTAATGGCGGTCTGCTTACAAGAGCCGCCGAGGAGGATATGTTCAATAAGGGGTGGAATATATGTATCCATCTACCGATCGAGAATTTAAAGATGTTTAAGAACCAGGGCAAATTGAAGGCACTTGATTCGGAGGGGTTTCAAAAGGGTTATACGTGTTGGACCGTCATGGCGGTGAATGATCATATGCCGGATGACATCGCCGGTGAAGTGAATGATATGTCCGGATGACATCGCCGGTGAAGTGAATGACATGGTGCCGGATGATGTCGATTGTGGTTCGGATACGGATAGGTTGCACGATGACAACTGACCGGATGCTTCAGCGATGTAGAAGAGAACTATGATGAGAGAGTATGTTAAATTGTGGCTTGATGGAGGACTCGGAGAAACCTTTGTTCACGTGTTGCGGTCAGTACACGAGGTTGTCCCGTGCTTGAATTGTTGAAATTAAAGGCAAGCAACAGTTGGACCGACAAAAGTTTCACTGGTCTTTTTTAGCGGACATGCTTCCGAGGAAATGAGTTGCCTAAAACCACGATAAAGCCAAGAAGGTCCTTTGTCCATTGGGAATTGAAGTAGAAAGAATACATGCATGTCCGAACGATCGTATCCTGCATTAAAGAGTATGAAAACATGCATGTATGTCCGTGTGCAACGATCCCGATACAAACGTAACAATCAATCGGATGACGAGGAACAGAGGTGAAGAAAGGACCTCCGGTAAGGTGGCATGGTATTTTCCTATAATTCCCCGCTTGAAAAGGTTTTTGCAAACCAAAGGAGGCAAAATTGCGCGTTGGCACCTCGGAGGAGCGCAAGAAAGATGGAATGCTAAGACACCTTCTGATTCCGCCCAATGGAGAAACATCGATAGGAGTTTTGCAGATTTCAAGTAACCAAGGAATATAAGGTTCGGATCGAGTACGATGGAATGAATCCTTTTCGTAGCATGAGCAGACATAGCACATGGCCGTGACTCTGATCTATAACCTTCCTCCTTGGTTGTGTATGAAGGAAAGTATTTTTGTCGATACTTATCCAAGGGCCAAAGCAACCGGGAATGATATTGATGTGTACCTAGCACCATTGGTGGAAGATCTAAAAGTACTATGGAACGAAGGTGTACTATGGAACGATGGGGTACTATGGTCATTATGGATAATTCTCATGGCTCTAAATGCTAAGAATAAACAAACTTCAGCCATTTCATCCATCATCATGACTTATTCTCTCTTTTGCATTCTTGATGTGTTTATTGCCAAAAGGGGAGAATAGATTGGAGAAAAGTCTTTTGGGAATCTAGAGCTTGGAGAACAATTTACTCTTTCTTGAGTTGCTCTAGTGATTCCTTCCAGTCGACATGGTCATGAGTTTCATTTCTTTCTTCGCACCATGTTGGACTCTTCAAACTCAACTTCATGCTTTTTTCGTTTGTCAATATACTCATCAAGGGGAGATTGAGAGACCATGTGGAGGTCATCCCGTTGTGTATGATGAGTAATTGACATCGGTTTAGTTAAGTCGAGTTTGAGTCGGTTTGTTCGGACCCAGACGTTGCATGGTGTAACGGGCTCGGTCGGACTTTGGTCAAACTTAGTCGTATGGGTTAGGTTGCATATTCGATGACTCGGCGTGTTTGATCTCTATTTACGCTTTCATGTATCGACGTGTTATTTAACGTGTTTTTGTCTGCGTTCAGACAACGAGGCGGAGTCGGGCGACACGGTGGACCGGACTAGGCGCAGTGGCCGAGGTCGAACGGTCATGATGTGTCAAGACGACGTGAACTCGACGTGGTTGCGAGGCGCAGGGCAAGGAGCGCGAAGCTTCCCGGAAGGTGCGGAGGGGCGAACGGGAATTTCGCAAGGCCACAAGCGGAAGACGGCCCGTTAGGTTTAGCCGTAACGGGTTGGAGACCCGAGCCAAGGGCTATAATAGAGGTGAGGGGCTGCATACCCCTTTAGGACACTTGAGAGCTTATTCATATCTTTGTGTGTGTTGTTTCCTCCCAAGAAGCTTGTGAGGCTCTTGGTGTTTTTGAGGATTAAGAGATGGAGAGAGTGAGAGTTGTTTGATCCTTCATGTAATTTCTTTTCTTGATTCAATGAATGGAAATTTGAAGTTTTCATGACTTGTTCTATGTTCTTGCTCGTTAATTTCTTCCTTTTCATGACTTGGTAAATCTTTTGTCTTGGCAAAGAGTTGGATTTCATTTCTGCTCCTTGATCTAAGTCTATTTCCTGCTGAAATCAAAAGACTTTATGATCATCAAAGTGTATCCAATCTTCGTTCATACTGTTCTTGTGCTTCTCTGCCGAATCAAGCTGTAGGACTTTTCTTTCAGTTCTTTTCGGCAGTGCTGTGTTGTGTGTCTTTCGGCTGGTCTCGAGAATTATTGCTACTTGATTTCTGCATTAGTAGTAGACTGCAATAGATCTAGTACCACTGCTACCATTCTTTTTCCTTCCTGTGCCGACAAGTAAGTACCTGCATGCCTCACTGTGCCAAGAAGTTGGATGATGTTATCTTTACTATGCCGAACTGATTTGGTGGGATTTCCAGCAGATCAATAGTGGCAGTAGCTATTATTCGGCAGCAGCAGTTCTTGGTTCTGTTAGTGGTGGTCGGCAGCAGTATATTGGTTGATTCCTCTTCTGTCTTGCAGAAGCAGCAGCAGTACTGGGTTCAGTTTTTGCTTCTGGTTGTCGGTTCAGTTTATTGCTTTTGGGCCGCAATTGAAGTTCAGTCCTATAGCAGTTTTCTTTTCCTTTGCTTTCTTTTCTCTGTCAGTCAGTTGGTGTTCAGCAGCTTTTGATTTTCAGTTTTCTTGCCTTGTATTACCTGGCTGTAATTCCTTCTTCCTGTGGCGCCTATTTCCTTTTATCTTTCAGTCCAAATGATTTGTCTTGAGTTAGAGCAGCTCATCTCCTAAGATCTCCTGGTTTCTGGCTGTCTTCGGCAGTTACTGTGCCAAATAAAATTGTCATCTTCTGTGTCTTTCCTTCGGTTTCAGTTTGCAGCCGTAGCAGTTTTTCTGCTGCTTCTCTCTCGGCTGGCAGAAAAGATTCTGGTTTTCTTGCCGTGGCAGCCGTGGCAGCAAGTTTCGTTTGCCGTAGTAACATTTTCCGCTGTTCTCTTGCCGTGACTGCAAGTTCTTGCCGTGGCATTGCTTTGATCTGTTGTCTCGCCGTGGCAATTTATTACTGTTGTTTTCGTCCGTGACAATGCTTTGAGCTCCGTTTCTTCGGTTTTTGTTTTGAGCTCAGTTATCTTTTAGCTAGTACGTTCTTTCTACTATAGCTCTCATAGCTATCGGTTGAAATCTTTGTGATTCTTTGGGGACGCTTAAAGGCACCATTCACCCCTCTTGCCATATCCGTCCTACATTGGTATCGAGCCGGTTAGCTCTTGTCTATAGATCTTAACCGTCCGCAAGCCATGGGCACAAGTATTCCACCAAGCCGCCCATCTTCGATGGCCTGGATTACCCTTCGGAAAAGCCGAATGGAAACTTACATTCGTGCTCGGGGTATGCCATCCGCGAAGGTGAAGATTCGCTTGTTGTTCCCGCCGATGAGAACATCAATGCCGAATATGGTGATGTTGAGGCAATGCAAACAAGGAGCATCATCATTCGGGTTGAGTAGAAGCGAGTTTGATCGATCTTCACCGTCGTCCGCCTTACGACATCCGGGTGACCCTCGATGCATACCATGAGGGCACCACCGGATCAAGACGGTTCGACAAGACCGCCAGCGAATACAAGAAATTCGAGATGCTTGGCGAGTCCCTTGACGAGTGCTTTTCTCGCTTCACAAGATTTTGAGCAACCTCCGAGCCGCCGGTCTCACATACTCCGACTCGGATAACGCCGACAAATGCTTCACTCGATCTTCGGTTTGGGAGATGAAGGTGACTACCATCAAGGATACCACGGACCTCGACCTCGACTTTGATGCGCTTTACTCGCCCAAGACTCACGAGATTGACATAGTCTCGCCGTCAAGTCTCGCCAATGGCACTAGTCACCGATCCCGCTCGGATCCACTTCTTCGAGCCATCTTTGGATTCTCCCCGCCTCTCGTGACATAACCGATGATCGAGCAGAGCACTTATGATGAGCACTAGCCCTCCTCGCACGGAGATTCTCCCATGCTTACAAAGGGAGGAGGGAGGAAGGAAAAGAGGACCCGTGATTTGTTTCGAGTGTGGTGGCCCCAACCACATCCGAGCAAACTGTCCCAAGCTTGGGAAGGGTAAAGGTGACTTCGGTCGCAAGAACGACTACATCGACAAGAACCGAACCAAGCTCCAAGACCGCCCCGGAAAGAAGAAGTTCCGACCTTGGGAAGGCCAAGAAGCTCTTCCACCTGCCGCTTCGACGACCTCGACCTCACCGAGGTGGAGGGATGGAGCGACGACGACGGGACCGTGACCAAGACCCCAAGGGCGCGACTTCTCGGGATGTGCTTCATGGCCCTTGAGGGCTAACGATGACCGATCTCTATTCCGACCATGAGGTATGTCCTCTTATGACCAACTTAATGAAGCCTTTCTTAAGTTAGGAGGTTTTCATGCTAGAGCTAAGACTAGATGTAGTGAGTTGGAGAAAGAGAGAGATTGTCACGGAGCTTACTTCACTTATATCCGCCTCCTCCCGTGACGATGTGGATACATGGTGCTTTGATCGGTGATATGGAGAAGCTAAGGACCTCACATGATAGTCATCCTCCGAGCTTGATGAAATTAAGGTGGAGAATGTTAGTCCGCTTGCGATTTAGAATTGAGTAGGATGGTCTACCCTACTTACTACCGATGAGACTATTGCTCCCACCTCATGTGAGGATAAGGACTTTGATGCTAGAGGACCTTATGCCATGCTTCCGGATCTGCCCGAGTCCTGTAAATTGTGATAACTTGAATATGAAACTAAACGGCAGATCATAAAATTGCAAATTTCAAACCTTCTTACTTGAGCCTATTGCTTCTGCGTGAATTGTCCCAAGTTATCTTGAACTTGAATGCTCTCCAAACAGCTTCAAGAATTTGTTGATGATAATAAGAAATGGCTCAAGATGCTTCTAAGGATCCTTAGCTCACCATGCAAAAGTTGTAATAAACTAAAATCTGATTTGATTGCCTTAGATGAAAAGTGTGTGAAGCTAACTAAGGACCTTCTAGAAAAATCACATCCTTCCCGTGCTTCAGTCGAAATGTTGGAAAAGGATAAGGACATGGCGAGACGCTAGGAAGAGTTACGGAACCAAATGGCTAGGATTAGGGCTGCCCTCTGTGTCCTGTGAAGCCCTCAAGGTTGAGGTGGCCTGCATAAGGAAAAATACGACGTGCTATTCGCTTCTTCCGCTATTGGTTCTTCTCCTTCCTCTCCTCCCGCGTCTCTTCTTCTCCTCCTTGCTCTTCCCGCTCTCTTTCGGGAGTGTCAAGATCTTATGAACACCTCGAGAAATTTGTAGGAGGTAAGAAGAAGCTCAACCTTATTCTAGACCGCCTAAGATTTCCAGATTAAAAAGGTCTAGGATATGATTTTCATGAGGATGTGAGGAAACATCCACCGCATGCTCGGATCCGTAGTCAGTGTGATCGAGGTCAAGCCCAAGAACAAGAAAGTTCAATTTAAATCAGGGCTTTGTCCAAGGGATTTCGACAAGGTGATTTCACCGCAGCCTTCGGCCTCTCGGCGGTTATCTCATGCTACTTCACCCTCGGTAAGGTATCATTGCACCTTCGCCAAGGATGGGCATTTGTTTGACCATTGCTTCAAGCCGCCAAGATCCGCGAAGAGACCGTGTTGAGTCTCTTAGGCGTATTCGGGTCAGCCCGCACCTTGAGTGCACCTAAGACCAACACGAGGTCTAGGTTTGCTATCGTTGGTAGCTTTGGGCAAGATCGAGGACTTGGTTCTTCCGGAAGCCGTTTTCGTCCTCATGCTCCCTCCGGTCGTGACTTCCGCCATCCCGAGGGTAGATCTCGCTTCCATCGAGATAGCTACCCCGCGTGATCGCGTCGCCGGAGCTCGACCGCCTCTCGTAGAGCCGACCAAGAAGCCTTCGTTCGCACATAGACCTTCCCTTTGAGGCGACT
>JAYGGG010000200.1:0-44483 GCA_036346245.1 Bonia amplexicaulis | reverse complement strand
GACCGGATCCGGCGGAGGAGGCGCCGCAGACACCAAACCGTGTCACGGTTGCGATCCGGGCGGTGTAAGCGGATCTATGGCTATGGTCGCGATCCGAGGCGACGGTTGTCGGATCCGGCGGCGGCACCGATCCAAGGCGGCGGTGGTTGCCGGATCCGAGGCGACGCGGTGGCGGCAGGATCCGGCGAAAGACGGCGGCAGCAGGGAGGTCGGCAAGCCGGGGCAGCGGCCAAGACGAGCGGGCAGCGGTCTGCAGTCAGATCCGTCCGCCTACGCCGACGCCAGATCCGTCCACCCTCACCCACGTCGACGACGGATCTAGGCTGGGGTGACGCGGTGACGCCAGATCCGGGCTTGCCGCACCAGATCTGAGGGCGAGAGCGCCAGATGAGGGAGAGCCGGAGGCACCCAAATCTAGCGCAAGGAGCCGGATCCACGCCGGGATGGAGCGGCATCGAGCGCTTCTGGGCGGCGGTGCAGTGGAGTGAGCGACGGCCGGAAGAGGTGGCCACCCCGGGAGTGGAGCACACTCCTCCCAAGGGCGTTGGCGGTGGCGGCGGCCTGCGGTAACCAACGGCGGCCGAAGTAAAGGCTAGGTTCAAAATCTAGGCTCGGATACCATCTAAGAAGGTGAGGAAGAGTGGAAATGTTGGATGTATTGCAATAGCAACCCATAGAGCTATATATAGTACATGAAACACACAAATATCCAAACCCTAGACAATAAGAAAAGACACATATACCCTTAACAATGTCAACACTCAACGGTTAGTGCTAATGCCATCAGTGCAGTTATGCTCACGGCAATGGAGCACTAGCTAATCCTAGCATTGGTGGCACAAATGGCAAAACACACCACCATCTTAAAACTTGATTTAGAAACTTGTAATGGGGACATTTAATGCAAGTGCAAACTACTAAATGTGAGGTGATAATCTAACCACTTCAAATAAGATTACAAAGTTAAACAAATGAAGAAAGAACACTGCTATTTACTGCACTAAATCAAATTACAAAGCATAGATTGACCAATGGTCAATCCTTATTACATAGATTGATCAATGATCAATCCTTATTAAACTCAAAAAGTAAAGGCAATGAAACAACCTTTTCGATCAAATCCAACACATCTTGATTATCAATGAATTCAATATAGCTCCAATTAATTCCCTCACTTTTGTACTCCTCCTGTTCCATCTTGAATACATGCTGAGGAAAGACATTTGTAGCATTTAAAGTTAAGACAAGCAAGTGAATTTAACATGCAACGCAATATGTTGCTGTCCATTAAAGAGCAAACATTGTTCTACATCTGACAGTAGACAGTAGAACATACCTCGTTAAAATGTTGCTGAAGCTTTTCATTGGCAAAGTTAATGCAAAACTGCTCGAAGCTGCAGAGATAAATAAAGGAAGATCATTAAGAACTATACAGCAGGGCAAAATCAATATTTTAATGTGGTAGTTAATTATTGCATAATTTTGCCAACATTTTTTCCCAGTTGGTAGTAATAATATATGCAAAACACACAAAATAGCTTGTTGACATTAGACACGTCAGCTTACAACAACAACAACAAAGCATTTTGTCCCAAACAAGTTGAGATAGGCTTGGAATGAAACCTCCTCAAACAATAATTCTAAACCAAAAGGCTAATTCTACAAAACGATCAAGAACAAGATGCGAACAGACAATAAAGATCATTTTAAATGCAAACACAATGATGAATTGTCAAAAAAATGCTGAAAATAAACAGTTAACAAGGCCCTTTAGCTGCACATAACACATTCAATTACCAAAAAAATCAAAAGGTACTATAAATGAACTAAAGTAAATGATAGGCTGTAAAGACCTGTTGTTTTTGAAGCTTTCAAAGCCGTAGATATCCAACACACCGATTTGTACCTTGGAATCAACATCTTGACCAATTGACTTGTTAATATTCTCAACAAGCCTGAAAATGTTGAAAAATGTTATCTTATACAAGCATACAAAACTTAGAAAACAAGGCAAGAGAAAATACCAGT
Organism: Bonia amplexicaulis; assembly: GCA_036346245.1. Lineage (NCBI taxonomy): Eukaryota > Viridiplantae > Streptophyta > Magnoliopsida > Poales > Poaceae > Bonia > Bonia amplexicaulis. Next base: position 42,455 of record JAYGGG010000200.1, on the reverse strand, counting down.
CAAATAGTCTTGCATATACAGTCTTTGCTAGAGCATCGCGATTAGCAGCTGCTGCAGCACAGTCTAAAGCTTTTATAATTGTTCCTTCACGAGTATGTATAGACCGGCTACATAGAGTTGAGACCAACAGATCTGGATCACACCTAATTCAGATAGCAAAAATAAAACTATAAGCAACAAGTTTGATTAAGGAAGCTACAGAGCGATACTTTCTTGCACTTCCAAAATATAACATCATTTCTGCTACAATGATATTTTACACGTATTATTTGGCCTGACAGAGATATATCCATGCATATGTTATCATTCATTAATGCACATTTTCAACAAGTTCATTAAATTCTGTGGCTCCCTCAACCTTCTCTAGAACTGTTGTGGGAGCTAAAACAATAACTGCGGACAATTTAAAATTGTTAACTTCGCTAATCATAAATTCAGTCTTCACCAATGAACATACGGCACTTACAGTTACCATAGAAATCACAGTTAAATACATGCACATTTGAACAAATTTAATTATTAATATCCATATAAACATGCAGCATGTATAGTGACCACAGAAATCACAGTTTTAATTATCTACTGGAGGTTCTTTCATTCTCGTATTTGGAAATTCACTAATATAGGGTGGAAGGGGTATCCTTTGCTCATCAGCAAGAAATCAAAGGCCAATTCATCTACATCCATAACCTCAGTGCCCCAGAGCATTTAAAACTAAGCATTTGAAGAACTTAAAACTCAATGCAATTACTGGAATCGTGATTACAAACAAATGAGGATAATTAAAAAAATGATCGCAATCATATATGTAAAAAAATCATACATGAACAGTGTAGCTGTCATTTGGAGGTGAAATTTTGATGTCGAACCCTTAATTTTCGAAGAATCAGGCTCCTTTCCAGGAGAAAATTCAATATTGCCAAGATGGAGAATGGCCGCCAATGTCCGAAATATAGCATCCTGAACAAAGTACAACGTACAATTCATTTCTGGGAGGGAAAAAAGGCAAACTACACACTAAAGTGCTGCATGCAATGATTTTCTGTGGGTGTTCTTTTTCCAAGTAACATCTGAGTATGTTTACATTCAGTTAGAAACCTGATCGTTTCTGCTAATTCCGACAATATCCATTGCCCTTTTTGACTTCCAGTACTCATCTTCATTATTTGTCCCTTCCAATTCATATGTCTTGCTTTGATTCAAGTAATGGAAACTGCTTGGGTGCCCAAGCTTGTATAGCTCCGCATCCTACAGAGACAAACAATGCAATATCAAAATTAACTTAGTGCTGCAGGGAATCAAGTCAATCAGCATGTATATTTAGTTTGAATAGATTGAACTGAAATAAAATTGACCACAGCACTATATTTGTATACACGAACCTTTATAATGTTAAGGCCTCCATCCTTAAGTAAGAGTTTTTTTAGAATGTGTACGATGAAAGTTGTTAAACATTGACCACTAATATACAAGGGAAGAATGTAGATTGATCACATGAAAATAACATTGGCAGATGTGTCATTAGAAGTGCTTTCATAATACCATCTAGGTTTGCTTAACAAACATAATAGCGCCATCATTTCAGCAATAAAGACATCTTACACCAGTTGTTCTCTGATATGCAAAATATTTTGTCAAAGCTAATTTACACACATTTTGACAAATGACAACATTAAATAGCTCAGAACAAATACCAAAGAGATTGCAAGCCCACCATTATTGTAATAGAAATGCATGTCATCATACGTACATACCAAATAAATCAATAACTAGTGAAATGGGAAAAATATAGAGCTGTCAGGTGCGATGGAGTATGATTCTAAATTAAGTCTAAGCATGTCCTTCAACAATTAATGTGGACTTTACCAACTTCACAGAAAAGCCCAAAACCATGCCAGCAATGGAACTCATACAGTGCATACAGAGATAATTAGTTATCCAATCACAATAGTTGGTACTTGGTACACATACCTTTCCAGAAGCACATAACTGATAAAAGCAATGAAAATTCCTTTCAGGATCAGTAATTTGCACAACACGAGACCTTTCCAAAAGATAGGTCCTAATGGCAGCTCCAGATATTCTACCACTTGCATCAAATTGTATCTCAACAAATTTTCCAAACCGGCTGCAACCAAGGAAGTGTTGTAAGTTAAGACTATACAAAGAAAGATTGAATAGGTAAGATTGAATAGGTTAAATTCTACAAATTAGTGAAGCCATTGTATATTCTAAAAAAAATATCACTGTTATCATCGTTTATTGCCAATTGACGCCTCAACAGGTATTATCTAAAGTGAAGAACACATCCAAACCATTCATTACAATTGACCCAACATTAAGCATTGTAAGAGCGAAACCTCACCTTGAGTTGTCATTTCTAACTGTTTTTGCATTGCCAAATGCCTCCAAAAGAGGGTTAGACTGGTGGGGGGAAACAAATGAAGATCTTATAAGATAACGCCTTCAACAGTATGACACAGAAATCAAATATTTCACAAAACCAAAAGTGGAAAGACCCTTAGTTTCCATATATAACAGTACAAAAACTTACTTCGAGAACCTGTTGCTCAACTGTTCGATCATCAAGAGCAGCTCTACCACCAACATATGTAAGATACTGCATGATAAGCTTTGTTGTTTCAGTCTTGCCAGCACCACTTTCACCACTAACTAATATTGACTGGCTCCGGGATTCATTCACCATAGCCCTACATTAACTTGATAAGCGTTAACAAAACAAATTATATAAATAAACAGGGGTACAGGGGCCTTGCAATTGAATCAAAATGTAACCCCCACCTGTATGATGCGTCAGCTACTGCAAAAACATGTGGACTCAACTCCCCTAATCGAACACCCTTATATTGCTCCATCATGTACTCATTGTACAGGTGAGGCAGCCTCGTGAAAGGATTAACAGCAATCAAGATGCTTCCAGTGTATGTCTATCTCAATAAAGACAAGTGGAAAATCAGTCACAAAAAGTAGCCTATAGCAGAAGCAGGAAAACAAAAGTGCATGTATTTATTGTCATGTTGCCAACAAATTGCGAAATTAGATCATCATTAATGATTAAACATGACGAATCAGAGGAACAGCAACTCTTCCAAGTAAACTCTATGAGTTCATGGCCCAAAAATACCTTTAGCGATATGGGAAAAAACAATTTTACACAATGCAAATCATTTCCATGCTTTCATATAGAATGACATAGTAGTTTATACATGTTCATCATACTGCTGTATAGCCTTCAACAGTAGCATGATTAGATTAGATCATAATTTAATTGCAGCTGTCAAACCATTCAGATGAGCTTCCCACTATCGTGTTCGAATTGAAACTTTTTGCCATAATGGATTATATTTTTAATATGGCAGATGTTTCGGTTTCGGTTTCAACGGATTTAGCAAAATTCTACTAAAGTGCGGATATGACTGGGTACGACGGAACTGAACGTGAGAACACAGTTATCAGGGACTTGTCTGATGAGAATTTACCAATAAAAAATGCTCTGTGATATCAGTATGCCACCGGCCACATATCATCGTTATGGAAACTTACATACATCAATTCAAGTAGGTCAATTTTGCAAAGAAATTTGGGTAAGGATTCATGGGTAAATAATTGTGCTTTCGCCTACATCTCAATTAGGTTCGGATGCTAGTCACTCCAACAAATAAAAACAGTGCTGGCAAACCACTTACATATATCTCATTCAATGCGTATCTTCTCTTTAGATTGTATAGAACGCCTGGTTCATTAAGATAGGTCAATTTGGTCATGTCATCGACATGCCCCCCACCAAGATCTTCATCTGTGTCCCTAGGCAGCAATTTCTCTGGAAAAACTGCAATCTGAAAAGAGAGAGAGAGAGAAAGAAAAAGTAGTCAAATCAAATTTCCATCAGGACAAACAAAACCAGGTATCAATTTTTTTTTCTCGAACGCGCAGGAGAACTGCGCATCAATATATTAAGAAGAAGAACAAAGGAGTCCAAGAAGACTCTTACAACCCTCACCCAAGGGTGAGGCTAAAAACAAAAGGACTAGGGCCTAAGACCAAATGGCACAAAGGCCTTTGGCCCCCGCCAAACACCACAACTTGGCCTCATCTCTAATGTCTTGCAAAACAATGCTGACATTGGGCGAGGAACCTTCAAAAATACACCCATTCCTATGCTTCCAAACCCGCCAAGCCACCAACACTATCAAAGTGTTAAAGCCCTTGCGTTGCTGCTTAGGGACGTGAAGCAAGGCTTTACGCCACCACAAGGTGAATACCAAATCATCGGGGCCGGGAGTTAGCCGTTGCAATTCCACCAGAGTGAGGACTGCGAACCAAACGCTTCTTGTGAACACACAAGATGTGAGTAGATGCTGAATAGTTTCATCAACTTGATCACACAGAGGGCAGCACTCAGGGTGGACAAGGCCACGACGGGCCAAGCGATCCGCAGTCCAGCAGCGATTAAGCAAGGCTAACCACAGGAAGAATTTGCAACGAGGAGGAGCCCAGGTTCGCCAGATTTCCTTCCAAGGTTCAAACTCCACCGATCCCACAGTATCAATTTTTTTTAATTCAGTTAATTTCGTTGAGCAAGAAATCTCGATATAAACAAAAATTGACTTCTAATAAACTTCTGAAGCAGGCCAGGTTGCCTACAACTGAACAGCTCAACAGAATCTAATTTGAAATAAGACAGGTCATAACATCAAAACAAACAAGCAACTTAATACAAATATAAACCAAATAATTAAATTAGAACTGGTGGCACAAGGATTTCCAAATTTGGCTGAATTCTCAAAAAAAAACTATCGATAAAAGCTCTAAGTTATTGCTGTCATTGCAATTTAAATTTCACAGCACAAGCAGTCCAGGGTAACTTGCAGAACACATAGAGTAGTTCAAAAGGTCCATATTATTATCCAAAAGTACTCCAATCGAAGCTTCGAACTATTTCTTAGATAGTACAAGTCAACAAAATTAAAATATAAGTGGCTAAGGATTTCAGGTTTGATCGAATTAACGCCACGAACACAATAACCTGAGAATACTATCATCTGCAATCAAAATTTTCCCCTCGAGCGAACCAGCGCACCTCGAGAACCCAGTACAAAATTGTACCAAAATAGCCATAAATTCAAATTAAATATCCACTGGCACTACTTCCGACATTTTGAATCAACTTTTTTTCTCACAAGCAAAATTTACACCAAAACAAATCGAAACTAATCAGGAAATTGGGTTATAATTTTGAACAACCTCAGTTCACTAATTCCAAAAAATGATCAAACCAAAACAAAAACACAAACCGCTCTCCCCCAAACTCAAATCAAACACGAATCAATCCAACACAAAATGACCTCCGTGTTCACATCCGCAACCACACTCGCATCCACGAAAATTTCCAAACCGCACGAAACGGAGCGATAGCGATAGAGGCAGAGAAGGAGAGATTGCAGCACCTTCCTCCGCTGGCTCGTGAGCACGACGACGGCCCGCTCCTTCGCCTCCACCACCTCCGCCTCCACCCACCCTCCCTTCTCCTCCACCCAAACCTTCGACCCTTCCGGTAGCTCATCTCCCCGAAACCCTAGCCCCCGCCCGTCCCAACCCTAGCCTCGCCGCGGCGGGCGGCGGCGGCGGCGAGCACGAGGCGCGTGTGCGGGCTCGAGCGCCGATGGGGGCGGCGTCTTGTTGGAGCTCCGGTTAGAGCGGGGCAGCGACCGCTGCTGCTTGGAGCTGTGGACTCATGGCGAAATTTTTCGCTTTGGCTTGGCGCTTCTTCTCTCGTGCGCTTTTTAGTGGCCAAAAGAAATGTCGAAATGGAGAGCGGAAATGTTGAGCTGTGCGGGATGGTGATTGCAAAATGTTTCCGCGGAGGTGGCACCGGAATTTGAACGGCCGAGGGGCGGAGCCGCGGAGGCGTCATTTCCGCCCGCGTGGCAGGGGCGGGGCCCACGCGTATCAAGGCGGTACGCAGGTGGAGGGGCCTGGGGGGCAGAGGCGTCCTTTCGTGGGGAGAAGTTATCTGGGGCCCACCGGGAAGTCTGGTCTGTTCAAAATCGCCGATCTGGCCTGTTTTAAACTTTTTATTTGAACAAATAGGTTACTTTTCCGAGTTAGGTCGCGTTATGGGCTTTTTCTTTTATGAGATAAATTATGGGATTACTCTAATTAGAAGATTTTGGTTGTTTTCCTGAAGGAATTGTGTATGTATTGCGCAAAATTCCTTGTTCTTTCTCTAGAATTTGTGTACAAGATGCTTATGGCCAAGTACATGGAGCATATTTATGTAGTTTGTAAAATGCAAGATGCTCATCAATGTGAGGGAGGCCTATCTTCAAGCTTTGCAATTTGCTGCAATGGTAGGAAGGGTGAAGAATCTATATCTGTCATTATGAGTTAATGATGTATTTTGATAATCAATGACAATCATATAAAAGAACAAATATTTTTCATGAGTTGAATTAATAGGTTATGTTGATGGTGTAGAAACCAAACACGAGTGAGGAGATGGATGTCGATCGTGTTATGGGTCGACGCCCACAAGAGCAAAAGTGATACGGGGGTATATACAGGTTTAGGGTCCAAGAGGACCACCTTACTCCTATCGATGCCCTACATGGGGTCTCAAGGGGTTCTCCCGAAGGTGCACCAGTTAGAATGTCTTCTTGCATTCTTTTTGAGCTCAAGTTATAAATAAGGGATGCATGGCGTATTTGTAGGCTCTTGAGTCTGTACAAATAACTAGAATACCCCTCAATGAAATAGTTAGCTTTGTAAGTACAAGTGAGAGGTATAGTTGTCTTTTTCTAAGCATGACTGTAATTCTTCGATCAATGTGTATGTGTCTTCTGTAGAGTGGGTCCCGTTAGTTGAGGAGCAAAATTATTCCTCCAATACTAGCCCTGCCCCTTGGCGATTAAAAGAAAGATGCGAATGGGTAGTCTTGAGTTCCCATACTTTCCATGTGTCAATGTTGATATTTAGCAAAAAAATCAGCAGCTCTCGATAGCAACTGCATCCTGCATTGGGCGTTGAATCCGCGGCAAAGTCTTAGACTCGACCAACAACTTGGCATCCGAGCCGCGATACGAACAAATTCTCAAGTCATCCTTGGCAAGAATCCACACGATTTCCTAGACATCGGGTTGTGTGCTGGGTCATGTGAACTCACAATGAACTATTGATGGATCATGCACCCTATCCATGCACTAACCATCATGGCGGTCTTATCGAGCTGAGTGATCAGACCGGACCCTGTGTGTGGTCTGGCTAGCAGCGCTCGTAATGGCTAGTTTTCTAGTTGTTACAGAGGTCGCGGTAGTATCGGCCATTAATTGGCGGTAGTATCGGCCTTAGGTTGATTTTGTTGATTTCTTACTCTAATGGCTAGTTTTCTGGTGTGGAGTATAAATACTCCTTTGTGGCCGATTAGGGACATGTTGCTACTGCCCTATTCTTCATTCTTGTGCTAAGAGCAAACATTCTCACCCTTTTTTGTATATGTTGCACTTAGTGAGCTTGGAGGGAAAAATTCTTGTGCCCGTGTTGCACTTGGGGTGTATTTCATATCCTTGAGTTCTGGCACTTGATTTGTTCAAGTGAGTGTCTCTGACTTGTTACTCTTGGAGGTTGCTGATTCCTAAACATGGAGGTGTGATAGTTTAATGATCTTCTCAAAGAAGTTTGTGAGAATATTCAAAGTGTTGTGAAGGTTCGAACTCACCTACCCAAAGGGTAAAAGAGCTACCACTAGTGGAATTAAGGTGCTTGACTTGATTCGTGGAGCCGATCCAATTTATTTGGGTTTGCTTCAGCGTGGACTATGGGAGGCCGACAAGTTTTTGAGCACCACGGTGAAAACAAACAATGTCAATTGTGGTTTGCTTTCTTATGCTCAATTTACATTCGTAGAATTGAATTGCTTAATTGTCAACCTAAGATTGCAAATATTGATATAGACTTATGATGTTGGTACACTTAAGTAAAACTAGATGATTTAGACCTTAATTGTACAAAACCGATTAATTCACGCTTCCGCATGTAAACTCGGTTTTAGCCAAATAGAGTAATTTTAAAAGTGCCTATTCACCCTCCTCTAATCGGCCTTCTCGATCTAACAAAGGGGGAGAATTGAAGTGAAAACGGATGTTATGAATTTGAAGTTAACTCTAAATAGCACAGATCATGATCTTTCAAATATTGGTGTGTTGTTTAGGGAAGCCAAATTCCTTTCGCTTTGTAATTTTCTAGACTTCAAGGTTCTTTATGCTCCTTGGTCTTGTAACAAGGTAGCCCATTTTGTTGGCTCGTTTTGGTGCTGCGATGGATCCTAGCACATTCATGGTTTGGCCAGATTCAGTCCCACCAAATGTATTTCTGACGGTGGCAAGCATTTTTCTGCTACTGCTTTGGTTTAATGGAATGCTGAGTTAGGAATCTCAAATTCAATTCTACGATTGTAGGATCCAAACAGGGTACCAACAGAATTCTTGCATTAGAAACCGGCCAAACAAAACTCCTTAGGTAACACGAGACATGAACTACTATATGGATCACAAGCGTCCTATGATGTTTGCCCCCAAGGAATGTGCTCCCATTGCAAAATTCTATATTTACTGTATAGATTGTTCTTATGAAAAATTGTAACTAAACATTGATCAGATTAGTTCATTCGTTATCGGAGTCGCATGTGATCTAGTGGTTCAATAACAAAATTGGGCAAAGACATCCAACATGCGATGATCTCATATGAGGGGGAAGATTGGAAATATAACAATGGTATACTCCAACCAAGGAAGATTTAGTAACCGTAAGCACCCCAACAAATCGTCTACAAATACACACAGCTTGGGCCTTCTCAATGTTCACTTAGGCCAAATAAAATATATGTTCGCCCTTCATTCAAATTCCAAACATGGGATGGCACTTTATACAAAGAACAACATCTATCTACACGAAGCAACACGTGCTTCATTTTGACCGTCCGATCGGGACACGGTTGCTCGATCTGACGGCTCAGATGCACCCGAACGGGGAGTTTAAAAATCGGGCCCACCAAACGCGCCGCGATTCGCTGGAGTCACCGGGCCACTGCTTTTACGAGGCCTTCGAGACCTGACAGTTACTATTCTATTTCCATTTACCGAATTTACGTTTTTGCCCTCGCAACGTCTTTTACTTTTAGAGAGGTCAGCGGGCCCTCGTGGCGCGGCTTGTCCTGGTCTCCAGGACCGAGCCGGGGAAGCCACGCCAGACGCATGAACATCTGGCTACGCCTGGTGCACGGGGACGATGCGACCATTGCCACTGACCTTGGGACCCCCGTATCGAAGACTATCTCCACGTGGCCCGAGCGACGGGGCGTGGCTCGGTCCATGAGCTTGCGTGCGGCGTACGTGGATTATTTGGGGGGAAGCTGTGCACGGTAAGGAAACCTTTTCTTTTTTGTTCAGAGAGTATGAAGAGATAGATAGTGGTATACGATTTTAGCAATATAGCTAAAGTCAGTATATTATTTACTACAACCCATTTATAAATCATATTTTAAAGAATATCTAGTTATTATAGCAAAAAATGAGAATCAAATCATAAGCTCTTTCGAATCCAGGCATAGTTCTTTTCGAACGAGAAAAATCATGCCAATGTTCAGCGGAGAACTCGACGAACACACGATCTGATGAAACGTTCAGAGTATTTGCTTGAAAGTCCAAAAAGTCGTGGAAATACTACTGTGATTATTTGTCTTCGACACCAAAGAAGGGTTCAAATGTCCAATACTACCATTTGGTTTCTGGGCCGAGTATTTAGCCCAACATAAAAGCTACGTTGGGCTGCTGCGTAGCCCAGGGGCTGGAAGCCGCAATGAGGGTAGCTGCAGCATTGGGCGGTTGGGCCTTGGATTCGGCGCAGACGAGCCTCTGCACCGCCACTCGGGCCACCGGTCACCACTCGGCACCATCACACCGCAACACCGCATGAAAAGCTGCGTTCCATCACACCGCAACACCGCATGAAAAGCTGCGTCCGTGCGGGGAGCGCCACCGCGCCAGGCTCCTCTCTTCTTTCCCTTCACACCAAAGGCAGCGCCTCGCTTCCCATTCGCTCCGTGCGACCGTGCCTCTGGTCCGCAGCGCCATTACTCTCTGCGCCCGCTGTCACGAGAATCTCACCTCCCCGCCCTGCCTGCGCGGGCCCCGTACAGCGCCAGGGGAGGCAGAGGCTTTGGCCCATGTCGCTGCAGGATTCCTTCCATCAATCATCAGTCACACACACAAAAACGGGGCCCTACAAGGGTAAATTTTTCTCTGACAAGCCACGTCCATGGGCCCGTGGCCCCTCGGATTCATTCAACGGCAAGGGGAAGAATTACAGATAGTGGCTAGTGATATTATGGGCTGTTTTTTTCGGTTGCGGTTTATGATTTTTTGATTAAATTTTTTAAATTTTGGCTGTTTATGGTACGGATTATGAAGAGATAGGTATTCATTTGCGATTTTGTCTGGTACAGATGTTAGGCTTTTACGTATAGATCGTTTAACTTGTAGACCCCGTTTTGAGAAAATATCCCGTTTAAAAGTTACGTACTATAGCAAAAATCAAAAACCGCTAACTTTTGAGGTAAAAAACAGGCTCATAGTAACATAGCTAACCATGCAGTGGTTGGTTAGTTGTTAGTGGATCTGTCACTAGAAGACACCAGGGAATCACAGTGGCGTGAACTGGGATAGACAGCCAGGGACAAAGTGCAGAAGCACTAGTCTCGGAGTCTTGAACGGAAGCAATATCGGGGAGGGTCTGAAGTGATGCCTTGAACGGTACTCTTATTCAGCAGACTGCGTCCACAAGGATATTCAGCAGACTGCGTCCACAAGGATATTATCACCAGCACCATTTTGCCAATGAATGTTCCACCTGAACAAGTCAGTGACACTGTAAAAGCAGCAGTGCCAACTGCATTCCTTTACTAAAGTTTCCCAACAAAACACCCACCCCCTAAACTCTTAGTACAGCTCACATCATCCCAACCCAACAAGAATCGCAGAAAAGAAGAGGAAAAAAATCAGAGGAATAGCTAGAGAAGGCCAAAGAAAGCAGAAGCAACATATTTACAGTGAAGTGAAAACACACTCGATGTCCTTTTCTATTTTCAGGAATCAGGACACCAAACACCTTTATGCTACAAGCTGCAGCCTGAATTCTGAAACCATCAGACAACCACTCTATTCTGAAAACATCGGACGATCACTCTGTTCTGTCTGTGTTCTGTGATATCACCTCGCCGAACTTCAGGAAGAGCTCTGCGTCGGACGCGCTCGACGAATTGGCGCAGGAGAGCGCACTGACTCCTCGTAGGCTGACATACTCATTGATATAGCTCGGAACAGTGGACGACTGAGGCAATGCCAGTGGCTGTGCTGGCTTTGGGGGTGGGTCTAGGTAGATCAGGCAGTCCAGGACTCGGACAACCTCATGCATCGTCGGTCGATCGGATGGGAGGCTGTATATATTTTTTCATAATATTTTGAGTTCATTTGATATATTTAAAATTACAAACAAACACTAAGAAAAAAAGATTATATAATTAAGTCGGCTAATCAACGGTAATCACCGGCCGTCTCTTGGCCGGGTGACACCAGCGCTGTCGCCCTCCCATCTGATGTCAAAAATAATATTTTTATAAATAAATATATATACTGCTACTTTTATAAATATCATGATCAGCAATGATAAATCTGCTAAAAACTCATAGAATAACAGTAGCAATGTACATACGGGCATGGCCGGCGCGAATGGAGCGAGATGGCCTGGAAGCGTATGCCCATCTCTCTCTGCACATCAGCACATCCATTAAAGCATGGCAACTGATCGACGGAGCAGGCACGTTACACGCAGACGTAGCCACGTGCGTAGGCCAGGCACCTTTTGGCGCCATTTTGCAACGATGCTGCATGGCGCTAAACGACTAACACAATGTCGTCGCCAATGGCGGATCTGACAGGCCGTCCAGACTCCAGAGCGCTCCTATCGGCTCTTTTTTGGGCATATGGCTTTTCTTTATATAATACCTAACTTTCAAATACATTATTTTTTAAATAAAGTCCACAAATCAGTCGGCTCCTTTATTTTGGGTTTATGATTTTTTATACAATAGCTAACGTTCAATAGAGTATCTTTTAAAACAGAGTCTACAAATTGATCGTAGTATATATTGTTCTAATTTCATCTATATCAATTAAAATCGTGTACAGATATTTTCTATACTTTCTCTTATGAACAGATAAAATTTAAAACTAAAGACCATAATATATAGAGCCCAAAAAGCCCAGCCGGTCAGCTCGTCAATGTGGCCTGCACGGTATAATGGGAGAAAGATGAGAGCTGGCCTCCAAGTTTTTGCAGATGGCTGTGGACCAGTTTTGTAAGTTTGGGAGCTATTGGGCCATCATGGGCGACGTCGATGGGCTGGCCCAATATTAGCAAACACAGAGTTCTGCACTCATGGACCTGAACTGAAGTCTGCAGAACTGGGTTAACACATCACTACATCAGATGTTTTTCTTGTTCTTTTCTGGGGATTTTTTTTTGGTTTTTGAAACCTCGTCTTTTGGGAAGATTTCAAACATATGCTCCGTTCATCAGAGGTTTTTCTTGTTCTTTTCTGGGGATATTTTTTTTTGGTTTTTGAAACCTCGTCTTTTGGGAAGATTTCAAACATATGCTCCGTTCAGTTTGGCAAGCTCGACTTGCTATGTATATTCACTAACTTTGGATCAGAAGGGTACCAATTGAGTATTAACGCTGACATAAGACGACGTCTTTTAAGTTTTTCAACAGTGACTAATAATATTTTTTAAGATGTAGTCTATAAGTTAATTGTAGTACACACTTTATCGATTTTATTTATATTATCCGTCAAACCCGTATATGAGTTTTTGTTATTTTGTACTCTCTCACAAACAGCCAAAAAATCATAAATCACAGTAAAAAACTATAAACCAAAACCAGAAAAAATAGTCCTGTTTCAAAGCAACATCGTTTTCTCGCCAACACTCCGGTTTCGTCGCTGAACTTCTGTCTGCTAGCTACCCAGAAAGTCCACACAAAGTCACAAACCCTTCGCTTCTCTCTTTATCGGGGCATTCGGCGATACTTGTATAATCTGATTAAATCAAACGACATGACCTACTGCATTCAGTTCATTATACCCTCTTCTATCAACAGAGCGTTTTTCTTTTGGGTCTCCTGAAGTGGTTGGGCGTCGAACCTTGAAGCCACAAGAGACCGAACTAGGAAGATCGGGTCTTGTCTAATGCAAGTGGAAGTATTCAAAGAATGCCGCAATGTTAATATTCAACTCGGATCAATAATGGTCAGGAATACACCAACTGCTGGTTATGCAGGTTTTTATAAAATTAGCAGGTCGGTAAAGCATCGGTGTCTGACACCACAAGTCAGGTAACACCAGTAGCATATTAAGTGCTATTCTTGATCTTTTGTTAAACAGGTTAGCAAAAAAAAAGGATCTATTTAGGTTAGAGAGAGTTGGTTACTTGGTTAGATGCTGCTGGGATGTGTACTTTTATTTTAAGAAGTATGAATTGCAAAGAAGCCACGATATTATATATTATCAATCATTTAAAAAAAATCCATCAAGAAACAAATTGAACATATACTTACAGTACAGAACTTAAGCACATAATTTGCAAGTGGTGTTCTCCAGCAGTGCTATCGATTGGGTAGACCTGATTGATAAAAAAATTGAACTGATCATAATGGTGTTTGTATTGGCTGCGGCTGATGGTTTTTGGCTAAAAATAAATAATAATGGTTAAAAGAAGTGGTTTTTATAAAAAAGGGGCGAACAGCGGGGAAAGTGAGAGAGAGATATGTGCGCAAGACGAAAGCAAGATGAGTGTGGTATATGATGCTCCATGACACCCTGTCTTCTCCTCGGAGCAAGACGGGAGCAAGAAGAGTGAAAAAGCCACTTTGAGAAGTCAATTGTTCATATGAGCTTCTGACTTCTCCAAGCATAAGACATAAGTAGAAGCCAATACGAACACCCTTGTAGTTGCCAGGCTGCTAGGGTGCTAGGTTTTAACACCCGCATTTTTAATTAATCTTAAACGATGAATTATAGAGCTAAACAAGATTAATTAAATAGCTAATAAATAAATTACAAAATAAACTAAGTTCTTACCCATGCAACAAACCAAATTGAAGCATTATGAGCAATGAATAAATAAAATACATTCACCAATCTCATTTCGGTGAAATAATACACTATAAGCACACCGAATTAAAAAACATAGCTAATCAAGCAAAACATCATATTAATCAAACCATAATCAAAATTCTTCTTCAAATAAAATAACAATATGACGATCCATATTGCACCAGTTAATCAAATGCAGTTCGATTACATCAATTTACAAGTCTTGATCTTAATCAAAGCAATTCTCTCCAAAATATAAATAAATACATCACGGTTAAAATTACATCAATATTTGCTAAGTCGAAATTCCCGATCCACTTTTATGTAAGAAAACACCCACATGTCGAAAAAAAGAAAAACCCAAGAAAAGAAAGAAGAAAGAATTGTTGTCAAAATTCGTTAGTCCATATCATCCTATAGGGTTCGCTCATTGAGATACCAGGATGTTTAGAGCCGGGTGGCACCTCTCGCTAATTAGGTATCATCATCCAGCATAAAAATAAACCTGAATTAATTCTGAACTTATTTTCACCTCTAGCAACCCTAGTAAAAACAGTTTGCTAGAGTGCATAGCAACACACCACCAGCTGTGAGTCCACAACCCAACCCATACGGCACATGAGCAGAAGAGGTAAGGACCAGTGAGGCAGAGAGAGAGAGAGAGCACATTCCAGGCATGCCAGCACAGAAAGTAGACCAAACAAGCCATCACCATCTCCATCCCCCACATCCTTATACCCCAAAATCAACACCAACGAAGCCGATGGATCGCTGAACCTCTCCGTGGCCAGATCAAGGAAGGAGGAGAAGGGGACGGGCTGAGGCTAGGAAGAACCGAAGAGGAGAAGCAGCCGCATGCATTAGGAGGGGAAAGAAGCAAGGACAAGCATATACCATATCAAAACAAGTCCAACAACACAAACAAAGGTATCCTCACATTCCATTTCAATCCTAGGCATCACATTCCATTCTAATCCTAGGCATCACCATCATAGGACACACACACATGCAACTTCACATGCACTTACAACACACCAGAACAAGCACATGCACCGCACTAGAGCAATTAGTATCCATAGATTTGTTGAGGAGAGGACTAGGGGAAGTAGATTATACCAAAAGGGAGAGTTCACAGTAGAACTACCCATACTTGTAGTCAGCCAACCGTGTGCACCCAGCGACCACCTGCATGCTCCCCAGCGCATGAGGAGGTCTTAAGCCCCGTCACGGTGTGTACACCTTGAGCACAAACCTTTCCCAAAACACAAGTAAATCTAAGGGAAAAATCCACACAAATCAAAGTAGAAATCAAATAGAAGAGGGTGTAGAAGAGTAAATCAGGTGTAATACGGGGTGTAGAAGCCCGACAATTTGGATCCCGGCAGCTGGCGATGAACACCATCACCGCCATGGCGGAGTCGGCTAGAGGTAAGTGGGGCGGAGGGGATCCATGGATGGTGGTGACTCTATGGGTGGAGGCCTGCCAGTGTCTCCATGGCCGGTGTTGGAGCCGCCAACGCCTCGGGCGGTGGTGACCCGATAGGAGGGGAAGCGTCGCGCAACGATGAAGGACGCAAGAAAGGGAGAGATACGGGTGAAGCCAGTGGCGTCGCTAGGCTCCAGTGAAGAATGGCAACGTGCGAGAAGTGTGATGGTCACTGGCGATGGAGTTGGGTGAGGAGAGCGAGAGGGGGGAAGCCACTGTGACGAGAGCGAGAGAGATAAAGAGAAAGAGATAAGGGGGAAAGTAGAGAACGAACCGATAGTGGATCAAAGTAAATGGGCCTACCAGGAGACAGGGAGAGATGGAGGGAAAATGACACCCCTATATAGTTGTGAGTGGTATCTAGCTGGAGGTGAATAGTTATAGACATATTGAGTCGATAAAACAACCTATTTTCACATCAACAAACATGGCAGCAAACCACAAGTACACAAAACTAGAATTGACACATGAACGCATCAATAGATTTTTAAATCAACAGAAGGTTTGTCCTCAAGTCGCAACAATGTAGTGTATTTTATATTTTCGTAAATTAAATCATAGTCATATGTTAAATGCTGACAGCTATCTGAGCTAAGAGAAAGGACACCACCAGAGCAGTCTGAACTTGGGAACTACTACTAGATTCCAGGCAAGTATGCCTTTGATCATTCTGATTAGAGTACATTCGCGTAAAAATTATTTTGTACTAGATTACTATCATTCTTTGTATATAAATGAATTTTGAAATAAATCATACGGTTGATGTGAATAATGATAAATATGAAAGGGTAGGGAGTTGATAGAGCAACTGTCATACAGATAAATAAAAGGTGGGTGGAGGGTGCTCTAAAAAGGAAAGATACTTATAGGTATGTGTGGGTCCCTCTACATATGGATATGATATAATGATAAACCAACTCTCACTCGTGCAATGATTCGCATTTATCGCATCCACTATGGTCTCGTCGAAGATGAGCAAAACTCAACTACCTCATCAAGTTACTATATACTACACATGGGTAATGAGTAGTGGTGGAAAACGGTAATGGATAATTTGTTTTATCCGATATTCGTATCCGAGAAAACACGAATATGGTAAGCAAAAATTCGTATTCGAAAATATTCGTATTCGTATTCGAGAATATTCGTGTCCGTATTTGAGAGTATTCGTATTCGCATTCGTATTCGAGAATATTCATATCCGTATCCGTATTCGAGACTATTCGATTTGTATTCGATCCGTTTCTAGAACCCATGAAAAATTCGTACAAATTTTGTGATTCAAAATTCGAATTTAGGTGGTTTAAAACCGAACCGGGTCAAAACCGTGAAAATCAAAAAATCGCTAAGAATTTGTTTTATCCGATATTCGTATCCGAGAAAATCCGTATTCGAAAATATTCGTATTCGTATTCGAGAATATTCGTATTCGTATTTGAGAATATTCGAATTCGCATTCGTATTCATTTTAAAAATATGGATTCATATTCGTATTTGATACTATTCGACCGTATCTGATCTGTTTCCACCCCTAGTAATGAGTATATGATTGTGAGATTGGGTAAGGCCAGCGATGGCAAAACCCATGCACCTATAAGTAGCACGGTAGAGTATGAGATGAAGGCGATACCGGCTTGGCATAACAACTAGGGATATGCTAACCGGGTGGAGGTATAGTGTACAAAAATAGGGGAAATAGCTCTGTATTATGATTTGGGCATCACATCTAAGGAAATGCAAAGAAACCAATTGCAATGAAACTCAGAGTAGTTATGGATAAAGTGATATCAACATGCATAGGATTTAAAAAGTGATTCATACCTGTCTCCTGGACTGTAGGCTACAAGAGCCTATCGGTGGCCTTATATTTGAATATAAGTAATTAGTAGATTTATAAACTGGACTAAAGGCTGCGGGAGTCTATTGGTGCTCTTATCTCTAAATATGAGTGATTAATAGATTTATAAACTATAATTGAAATTTTTTACCATATAAAAACTTACTTTCGAAATGATGACGAATGAGATAGGATTGTTGATATGATGGATTGATGGCATAAAAATTGCATGTTGTTATTAATGCTTGCTGAATACTTTTATACTCACCATTGTCATTAACCCTCCTTATTTAGAAATAAGTCAGTCCAAAAATCTACTCGGTTCCGACGAAGTCTACGAGGAGGACGACTACTATGCTGAGTGGAATACAGTGGACCCGGAGTACAACGCGTACGAGACGGATGCCTTGTATGGAGATTGGGATGAATAGGTGGTGGCCAGTAGCCATTTACGCAAATCCGAGTATATTAACATGTCGCTATTTGTTTGTTTTCGTACTTGTATAATTATTAATCAGTACTACTTCTATTTTCAAGTGTTGAAATAATTGGGCAAATTTGTGTAGCTCTATGGCATATTATAGCTCTGCATTGCAATGGTAGTATAATAATATTATACCATCTCTAGCTATTGTTATACTGTAACACTGCTTATTATTCGATAAAACAAGAATTTATTCTGTTTTATCAAATAGTAATTATTGATTGATGCTATTAACTAAGATAGTGATGACTCGTATTATCACATATATCATTGTTAGGAAGTGGTCGTCTTCTTGCATGTGATAGCCATGGGCTATTGATATCATCAAATGGAGAAGGACACGGCACTCTTTATCCATCTAGTGACCTTAAGGCAGCGTTTGACAGGGCATACATGCAGGCCAAGCGAGATAGACTAGAAATCCACGACTGTGCTCCACAGCTATGCCAGGTTCTCAATAAGCCTGATGCTAACCATTCGTGAATAAAGAAATTTGGTCCTTTTCATGTCGAAAGGTCCCGATATTTTCTTTTTCAATTTGGATAACAATCGTAAAGACGGGAGGCTGGCTAAACTCAGGCTTGTTCTTTATGTTTTTTTAGGTTTTTGGTTTCTTCAAAAATTAAAATAAATGAGACGATTTCTCCAAATGACTTTTCGAAGCTGTTTCTTCAAACAGCTTAACGAGCCTAAAACCACGTATGCCGTTTATATCGACGTCTCTGTCATATACCGTCATCTCGAAAATGCATATAAAAACCATTAACCACAACCCAAGAACATGGCCAATAGATTATACATGCACGAGATGCCATATTGCCATCCTTTTCTTATATCTCTGTTGTGGGAGTGTCCAGCCCTTTGGGCTGTTAGGATTAATTGGCAGGCCTTGAAGTAAGTCTAATAGTATAGTGTGATCCGTCTAAAGAAATGTGCTGATATATTCTTACCTTTTGTAATTATTAAGGTGCTAGATAAAAAATTTCTATCCTATTTTATTTATATATATAAACCCCGCAAGAGATATGGGACAGCGAGATTCACTGATTTTTTCGCTCACCAGCTCTCTCACATACATACACGGTCTTTAAATGTAGCAAATTCACATCCCAATCAAGTGAGGGTTAATTTGCTTTGGGGTACCATGTAACGGAGGAACATTCTTTCGTTCTGCCTTGTCATGTGTTGTACAATTTATACTAATCACGTTGTGCACACTTGAAGATTGTTTTTTTTTTTTGCTGCTGAAGTTACATGTGCCAAAAGCAAGCATTTTTTTAAAGACAAGCAAGCATTCTTCGTGTCGATGGCGTGTTCTTTGTGCATATGCCCAATTGTTCATCGAATGCAGTTCAGGTCCTGAACTTGAGAAGATATCAGTAACAGGTGAAGTGAGCTGCTGCGCATGATTTTAGCTTAGCAATCAGAAGAGTTTGGCTTGACAGGCTAGCAATCAGAAGAGTACTCAAGCACGAGTCATTTTCGTGCATGTTCCCCATGCCCGGCTCCACACCATGCAGGCATGGGCTGGTGCAACTGATACCCAGGCAGCAGTCCGGTTATGTCTGACGACCCACAAGTGCATGCTATCATTCATCGAATGCACTTCAGGTCAAATGCAACGCCCACAAAACACACACAGCCAACAGCTAGACCTGTTTTAATACGACATCAAAACGAATACTGCATTGACTTTTGTAAGGTTCCAAATTTCAACATATTCTGGTTCGAGTAAACTCAGTCAGAAAAAAGAAATTTGGGGAAATCCTCAAGCAGAAATTGGAGATTTTCGCCATCTTCAGGGTAGGTCAGAGTTGAACGGGGCTACCAAAAGCAGAGAGCGTGTTGTGCCACGATGCATGAAGAGCTGGAGAGTGAAGAGTGCGTGCGCCTAACAATTCCAAGCTGGGTTTGCTTAGGCTCGTAGTGGGCCCGTCGATCACATCTGGGCCCAGGCGGCTTTCTCGTCACGAGGGCGTGGCCCACATAAAAAGGAAAGAGCTGAACGAGGACGTCCTCATCGCTGTCCCCGTCTTCCACGCCGTTCCCGATCTTATGCGCCATTTCGTGCTCGGGCGCATACCTGCAGCCCTGCATCCTTCAGTGTAAAATCGGAAGCACGAACATAATACAGGGTGTTCTATTGATCGCGGCCGGTGACTTTTAGTTAAAATAAATAATAGTATCAAAAAAATATGGTTTTCAAAAAGAGGAGATACGTGGTGGAAAAATAATCAAGAGATACGTGTGAAAGACATAAGTTATATAAGTGAAGTATGTGATGTGGCTCTGACTCTCGTCTTATCTCCATAATAGGATGGAAACAAGAAAAGTAAAGAAGTCTATTCAGAAAATCGGTGTTTATCTTAGTTTCCAACTTCTCTAAACAAAAAACTAAAACAGAAACCAATAAGAATATACCCATATCAGCACAGCCGCACAGGCACAGCACAGGGGAGTAGTAACAAAGTCCTAGACTTGGTTTCTGCTCACTAGAGGAGATCCAGTTTCTGCTCACTAGAGGAGATCCAGCTGCAAAGATGTAGGCCCTGTTCTTTTCAGCTTTTAAAAGCTGTTTTTCGATTTTTCTACAGTAACTAGCTTTTAAACGGAGTATTTTTTTAAGATAAGGTCTACTAGTTAATTGTAGTACATACTTTATTGACTTTATTTATATTGGTAAAAACCGCATGTGAGTTTCTGTTACTCTGTAATCTCTCGTACAAACATCTCAAAAGTCACAAGCCACAGCCAAAAGCCACAAACCGCAGCTAAAAAGAACAGGCCATAGCAACAGCTATGTAATATGTTTTCCTGCTTACCTCATCTTCTGAAACAGGACAATGGCTTGCACGCTCGGTTTTCTGACGTGTCAGGGAGCTGGATTTCATCATTGTCTCAGTGCGTGTTTCAATCAAGGCCGTCAAGCGTTCAAAATCGTGGATATTGATACCGTACAATCAATCTGGAGCGTTGGATTTTGTTGTATACTAGTAACAGTTCGAAAGACCTGTACCGAAGACTTTATGTAATTTCTTTCTCTGATGCACTATTGCACTACCAAATGACAATACTAGAGCTCTCCATAGATAATATATTTGCTTTTAGTCAGAAATAGCTGGTGCAGTGGGTTGAATTTGTGAAAACCAAAGAGCAAAATGATCTAACAAAAATAAGTTGTTTATACAAACCCAGGTTGGGAGATTGGTATATCAACATCATCCACAACAAACGAACATTCTGAATCATCTAGATCATGCAGAATAAGATTTCAGTAGCTAATGCAGAGGGTCAAATTTACTTCCGTTAAAGGTAATACACTAAATAAAAATACAAGGGCAGACAAAATTGTTGTGGAAAGAGTTGATCCAAGGTTCCAAACTATGCACTGCGCCATCTGGTCCATCTCCATCAGATATGGCTATTGAGCAAAAGTAGAGTAATTGGAATTTTGCAACAAACCATGAAGCTAAAATTTGGGTTACAAATAGAATTCGTGCATGAGTAAATTTGCCAAATGCCCTTGGTTAGATGTATTTCTCCATTAGACTATCAAGCAAAGGCTATTCAAGTTAACAGTTGTTCCCTACTCTCAAACTCATCAACATATCAGGAGAATATGAAAACAGGTTATTCTACTTCACATATACTAGATCAGCATATTGTCTGACAGTTTCGATATTCTCTCATATATCAAAACCCAATCTGCTACTGTTAAGTGTAAACATCAGTTGAGCAAGTACCAAATCCATGAATCACCATGGGTCCTGGTGATGAGCTCCCGAAGTCCTCCCACCTCCCGAACAATCGGTTGCTCTCTGATGGAGGAGATTCTTGTGCGCCTGCTGCCCCCGAGTCTCCTACTCTCCTCGGAGATGCAGTGGCAGCATGAACCCTCTAGCGGGGTCCCATTATATAATCTTAATCGACAAGAAAGAACAAAGTTGATTGTATAAGCTAAACTTGTTGGACTCTTCCTAAGTAGTACCTTTATCCCAAACAACTCAAAAATTACACAATCATTATTACGATTTTTTTATAAAAAGATATCTCATGCCTGTCTGTCTGTCTGCTGCCGTGAGCTATACTAAAATTTTCTCTTGGAAAAAATAAATAAAAGAAAGGCCCCTTCCCTCTGGCTCCGCCCACGCCCAGAGCCGTCCACGCGTCGTGAGACGTGGCGGCAAGCGCCACCCAGCCACGGCTCGGGCCCGCGTCAGCCACTCCCCGGCCCCACGCAGCGACCGATGTGCGTCCCAGTTCCAGCAGAATCCTGTCCAAACCCGAACCAAATCACGCCACTTAAATTTCCGCGATTCATAACGGGTGCCCTTAGTTCTAATCGAACGGATCGAAGCATTAAACCACACGAAAAGGGAGGAAGGAGGAGGTACAGGCGAGGAGAGAGAGAGGAGAGGGGAGCGTGGTTAGAGAGAGAGAGAGAGAGAGAGAGAGAGAGAGGACCGTCCCATTCGCCTACTAGTTCGGGTCCATTTGGGCGGCGCGCACAGCAGGAAGAGATCAGCGCAGCGCGAAGGGTCAAAACCCTCTCCGCCGCCGCCGTTGCAGGTGAGCCGATTCGACGGCTTTCCCCATTGTTTTGTGTGTTTCGTCGATCGGTGGAGGCTGTGCTTAGCTTTGATCAGCACTCTACGGGCCTCTGCTGCTGATTTCTGAAAGCATCTGGTGGTTTGGGTGTACGATTTCCCTATCCCTTTCGGACGCCTCGCGGTTATTTTGTTTGTATGATGGATTTGGAGTAGTCAAACAATAATTTTGCTCTACTATTTCGGCGGGTTTTAGGTCAAACTCTGAGATCGATTGGCTGGTTTGTGCTGATTTCGTTAGATTTTGTTCTCAGAATGGTTCATGAGCTTACATCGCCACTAGACGCTTCGTGTTACTTCCTTACTTTACAAGTATAGATTAGAAAATCAATAATAGTATCTAATTGTGTGGTTTTGTTTGATTTAATGTTACTTTTAGATTCCGCCATGCGCTCATCGGTGATTCTTCCGGAAAAGTGCGATGTTTACTGAGTAGGGCGCTTTTAGTTATGTAAAGTACATACAGTTAGTTGTTTGGTGGCTTTCTGGTTGGTTATTAGAGTGAGATACAAGCCTGTTTGTTTCCATACAAGGTGGGTGCCACTAAGTTGGGTGCAATTAGAAGCGAAAAACTAAGGTTGTGTAGATCATAGATCATAGGTTTAGTTGAATTGAATTCAGTTGATTCTAATCTGAAAACATGGTTTGGCCCATTCAAAACAGCTTTTCTGATGGCTTTTGGTTGAAATGGGCACTGTAGCTGCTGTTAGCTTTTAGCTGAGGCAGAAAAAAAGGAAAATGAAAAAAACTGTTATATCTCTGAACAATGCAAAGGAAAAAGGAAAACAAAAGCCGTGTTAACAAGTTCAAGTTAACAGTTGTTCCCTACTCTCAAACTCATCAACATATCAGGAGAATATGAAAACAGGTTATTCTACTTCATATACTAGATCAGCATATTGTCTGACAGTTTCGATATTCTCTCATATATCAAAACCCAATCTGCTACTGTTAAGTGTAAACATCAGTTGAGCAAGTACCAAATCCATGAATCACCATGGGTCCTGGTGATGAGCTCCCGAAGTCCTCCCACCTCCCGAACAATCGGTTGCTCTCTGATGGAGGAGATTCTTGTGCGCCTGCTGCCCCCGAGTCTCCTACTCTCCTCGGAGATGCAGTGGCAGCATGAACCCTCTAGCGGGGTCCAGAAACGTTATGACGGTGCACGGGGCTCCTTCTCTCCCCCACTTGAGGTATGGTCAACGGCACAAACTCCCTCCTCAAACGTAGAGGACGGCGCTGGTCTTTGATAGGCGGAGGGGCAGATGCACTGGCAGATTAGCTGGTGACCTGTAGCGAGAGCCCAGGACCTTGAGGGGTAGAGGGCAGGGGGCGAGTTGGACCTTCAAAGGTCGGAGGGGCGGAGGACGAAGGCCGGAGCAGACGACCGGGACCTGGAGGCCGGAGGGCGAACCCGGAGGAGGAGGGCGGAGCCATGGAGGGGCCGTGGGCGCATCAGCCGTTGGAGATCTCTCGAGTTTTCTCACTCGCTTTCTCTTGTATTTTCTATTTCTCTCAAGAAACAAATACAAATTCTCAGGGGACAAATGACTATTGCAAACAACTCGGTTATTACATTCGATTGAGACACTTTAAATAGAAACAACCGGTCACTTATGCAAACCACTCACCCACTACCTATGATCATGTGCTTAACTTCTGAAATTCCTCCATGATCCCACGACTCAGTTCTCTTAACTACTTATTGACTCAGTCTGTAACCGCTATTACGACCGTCACTCGGTCGACTGTTTCTTCGAGTACGACCGCTAAACACAGTCTTACGACCACACGCTCGATTCCGACCACTACAGACTTGAACACGACCACTCGACTCCGACTAGCTACAGACGAGTACTAGACACGAGTACTCGGACACATGACTTTCGACCACAATCACTTACGACCACGCACACGACTACGAGTAGTAGCACCTACGACCATACACACAACCATGAGTGCTGGATACTCGTTTACGATCACGAATACTTGATTACAACTATGAGCACTTGAACACACACTGCTGAATTACTTATATGTCAAGATTATGACCAACATCGGCCGCCCACCGAACTGGCGGAGTGCGGAGTTGAAGAGCTGGAGGGCACCGAAGTGATGAGGCAGCGACGGAATTGGCAAAAGCTAGGGTTGAGACTAGGGCTCAGGAAGGTGCCTGAAGGGAGGGGGCGTGGGCATGAGAAGGAGGCGAAGGTATAGAAGTTAATGAGCTTAGTGGTGGCTATGAAGGCCCATTGAAGAACCCCATCAGCATTATATAATCTTAATCGACAAGAAAGAACAAAGTTGATTGTATAAGCTAAACTTGTTGGACTCTTCCTAAGTAGTACCTTTATCCCAAACAACTCAAAAAATTACACAATCATTATTACGATTTTTTTATAAAAAGATATCTCATGCCTGTCTGTCTGTCTGCTGCCGTGAGCTATACTAAAATTTTCTCTTGGAAAAAATAAATAAAAGAAAGGCCCCTTCCCTCTGGCTCCGCCCACGCCCAGAGCCGTCCACGCGTCGTGAGACGTGGCGGCAAGCGCCACCCGGCCACACGGCTCGGGCCCGCGTCAGCCACTCCCCGGCCCCACATGCAGCGACCGATGTGCGTCCCAGTTCCAGCAGAATCCTGTCCAAACCCGAACCAAATCACGCCACTTAAATTTCCGCGATTCATAACGAATTGCCCTTAGTTCTAATCGAACGGATCGAAGCATTAAACCACACGAAAAAGGGAGGAAAAAGGAGAGGAGTACAGGCGAGGAGAGGAGAGAGAGGGAGAGGGGGAGCAGCGTGGTTAGAGAGAGAGAGAGAGAGAGAGAGAGAGAGAGACCGTCCCATTCGCCTACTAGTTCGGGTCCATTTGGGCGGCGGCGCACACAGCAGGAAGAGATCAGCGCAGCGCGAAGGGTCAAAACCCTCTCCGCCGCCGCCGTTGCAGGTGAGCCGATTCGACGGCTTTCCCCCATTGTTTTGTGTGTTTCGTCGATCGGTGGAGGCTGTGCTTAGCTTTGATCAGCACTCTACGGGCCTCTGCTGCTGATTTCTGAAAGCATCTGGTGGTTTGGAGTGTACGATTTCCCTATCCCTTTCGGACGCCTCGCGGTTATTTTTGTTTGTATGATGGATTTGGAGTAGTCAAACAATAATTTTGCTCTACTATTTCGGCGGGTTTTAGGTCAAACTCTGAGATCGATTGGCTGGTTTGTGCTGATTTCGTTAGATTTTTGTTCTCAGAATGGTTCATGAGCTTACATCGCCACTAGACGCTTCGTGTTACTTCCTTACTTTACAAGTATAGATTAGAGAAATCAATAATAGTATCTAATTGTGTGGTTTTGTTTGATTTAATGTTACTTTTTAGATTCCGCCATGCGCTCATCGGTGATTCTTCCGGAAAAGTGCGATGTTTACTGAGTAGGGCGCTTTTAGTTATGTAAAGTACATACAGTTAGTTGTTTGGTGGCTTTCTGGTTGGTTATTAGAGTGAGATACAAGCCTGTTTGTTTCCATACAAGGTGGGTGCCACTAAGTTGGGTGCAATTAGAAGCGAAAAACTAAGGTTGTGTAGATCATAGATCATAGGTTTAGTTGAATTGAATTCAGTTGATTCTAATCTGAAAACATGGTTTGGCCCATTCAAAACAGCTTTTTCTGATGGCTTTTGGTTGAAATGGGCACTGTAGCTGCTGTTAGCTTTTAGCTGAGGCAGAAAAAAGAGGGAAAATGAAAAAAAAACTGTTATATCTCTACGAACAATGCAAAGGAAAAAAGGAAAACAAAAGCCGTGTTAACAAGCCAACGCGTTCAAAACGGCTTTTGGAATCTAAAAGCCAGAAGCCAAAAGCCGTTTTGAATGGAGCCTTACTTGTTGGGTAGATGCCACAACTGGATCATGATCATCTTAGAATGCCCACCTTTTGCTAGCCTAAGTGCTTCAGTGATATAGTTGCTGCTTCCTGATGCTGTATGACCCATATCTGTGTGCTCGGTCTCACCACTGAAATGACAATCTGCTTGCTTGTATGAGTAGCAGGCATTTAGGATGGTGGGCAAGAATGATGGATCTGAAGGGCTCAAATTCAACACATCAGACCTGATGCAAACAACTGAAGAGGTTGCGAGAGCATTTATTGCTGCGGCTTCAGCTGCCACCATACAGTCCACACGGCCATCCGTGGTGTATTCGTCCAGAGAAGAGTGTGGCAGCCCGATGCAGAAGCTGCAGCAGCAATTTTCGAAAATCCTGAAGGGGTTTTCAAACACACCTGAAGTGTCTGGACCGTACAATCCAGAAGTTCTCACGACACAAAAGCGGCAGTGGTCCAGGTTCCAGCTGAAGTCATTGGTATGTATCTCTCTACTTATGCGGATGCGGCATTTTGTCTGTCTGTTGTGCTCTGCTTGGTGTAATATATACTCTGCTAATTAACTAAAGCTTAGTGTTTGGTGTAATATATACTCTGCTTATTAACTAAAGCTTAGTGTTTGGTGTAATATATACTCTGCTTATTAACTAAAGCTTAGTCGGAGCTTTAAGTTGTGAATGATTGATGTGATACCTGGCTCTTCTAACTTCTAGGAGAGAGTGCGACAAAGCTGAGTTAAATGTCAATTTCGATATTAGTTGTTTGATTGACTCAGAATATCATCATTCATAGTTGTTATCCAAGCATGATACGTGAGCTTCCAGTTCATCCTAGGGATGCTATTTTCTTAATTCTCTAACAGTATTCTAAATAGGGCGTAGCATAGTCACATGACACAATAACATTTTCTTTGATGTCTATATTGTTCTAGTGTTGCAAACTTGCTATTGGTTTCGGCGTCCATGTTAACCATTTCCTTTTACTGGCTGTATTTTGATTAACTTAGTTTTATCTAATATCTACAATCACGTAATGTCGCTAGTAAGGCCCAATGAACAATCCCACATTGTTTGCAACACCCGTTAGGTTTGTATTAAGTAGTGACTGATCAAATATTTTTAAATTACTTAAAAGTTAATACTGTTAATGAAGATTTATTTTTGCTTGGGGTAAGAGGTTTACACCAGTTCTGATTTGTGAGAGCAATTTTGCCATTGGGATAATCTTGTTATTTATCTTATGTAACGGTCTCATATTTTAGATATTAAAAAGCAATTACTTTTGTTCTCTGGGGACCCTCAAATACATTCACAATGATTCTGATTTGAGTGCATTCAATGGATTTAGTATACAATGTAAGCACTTGCTAATGTTTGGATGACCACTCCAGGTTGAATGACCTAGCATTTTGAAACTGGTAGGACTGATTGGAATTTTTTTGGCAAATGCTCTAGAGTTTAGATGTATTCTGACTGATCATAGATGATAACCATGAATGAACCAGCATGCATCAGTAGAGGAGCTGTTTCTCAAAAGTATTTTGAAGTGTATGCAGTTGTCTTCTCACTTTTGTGCTTTTAGTCTTTTTTTATGCTATTATTAGTGAATGGGCTAGCACATTGCACATACCTCTCAAAGTTATTTTTGGAACAGGGAAATAGGTGCATCACAGAACCGTCACATCTCTTTGAGAGCATAGTGATTGTTGGACTTCCTCCTCAGGCAGATATCCATGAGCTAGAGAACATTGCACTAGGGAGAAATGATGAAGATGGAAAGAAATCAAGAAATATATTTAGCAACAACCACCACCAAGTTCATGCCATATCAAATTTGGAACCTCAGGTTATCACTCACCTCACCTATTGTTGTGTGTTCTTTACTCTGATGAGCAATACATTCAGTTAGGGACCTCCCCTACCATTGTTTTGTGAAAAAAGAGGTCTGCGCTTGGAACTTTATTTTCTTCTTTCCTATCTTTTTTTTTGGGGAAATATATTTTGCTGATTATTTTTGTTTGTCCTTAGGTCCTTTTTGCATACCCTCCGGAGAAGCCTCTTCCACTCAAGTACAAGGATATCCTTTCTTTCTGCCTTCCTGGAGGTGTACAGGTCTGCTCGCATTTGAGCTAGATACCTCTTATAGTTTCCATTCTTGTGTAGTAATAGTTTGCAACCAGAATACATTAAGATTAACTTTTACTAAGTGTCATGGTGCTTCTTGCACAGGTTATCTTTTGTTTTACCAAGCTGAAATGCTGTTACGTTGGTTTGGCTCAATTCATAATATTGCAATTTGCCAACCGGGGTAGATTTCTGGTTATAAACACAATGACATCACATAATAGCAGCCATTTACATAGCAGTGTTTACAAGACACTATAAAGTAGGCAAATAGTCAACTGATTTGGATACAAAAATTGATCAGTACTCAGTACGCATAAATAGGAACATAGATAAGCAAAGTCCTTGTGAACACGAGGTTTTCCAATAGTTATTGATTGCAATAGATAGAATCAGCCCTTCAGACATCCTATTATGCTATGAGGGGGTGAGGATAATGTATTGCCAAGTAACTATGCAATCAGAACAGGCAGTACCGGAAATTTAGTCGATAACAAGAATGAAACTAGAACTAGTCATTAAGACATAACCGGCTTCTAGTGGATGCTATATTCCTTTATTAATTTTAAGCCTCCAATCATACATACAATGTCGTTTTATCAGATCTTGCTTGTTGGGCAATCAAACAATTTACCTATGTTTACATTTGTATTAGGTTCAAGCTGTTGAACGGACTCCTTCATTCAGTGAACTGAATGAAATTCTCCTAGGGCAGGTGACTGTTTCTCCGCTCTGTTTGTGTTTTATTTTCCTTTAATCAATAGATATCCTTTTAGTTGACAAATTCATCAATTACTCCTGAAACCATATTGCAACCATGCCCTCTAAAGATTTAGAGCTTCTGTCACATCATCCATTTCCTTTGTTTAGTTCTACTTGCAAGTGAGCTTAATGTAGTCTTTTCATGGTTTTGGTTTGTGAATCTTATATTTTATCTTGCCCATTTCAGGAACAGCTTAAAGAAAGCAATCAATCTTTCGTATTCCGTTTACAGGTATATTTATATCTTTCACTATTATATCCTTTCATTTTACCAGGGTGCTGATCATTGAGAGATCGCAGGTTGCTGATGACTCTACATTATATGGATGCTGCGTATTGGTTGAAGAGATTGTACAGCGACCTTCAAAGCTGGTTTCCATGCTCACGAACGAAAAGCTTGTCTTTCCACATCGGAGTCGTTATGTAATAACTACACCCCGATGTTATTGCATCCTGTCCAGGCTCCCATTCTTTGAACTGCATTTTGGGGTGCTGCAGAGGTAGCATATAGTGCTCACCATCGTCTCATGTTATCTTACCGCATTCTTCATATCTGAATCTCTTTTCAGTTCAAGTTATTCTTTATCTTTTGATTTGTCATTTTCTGAGGTGGTAGAAGTGGAATCATATGCCTTTTGTGTGATGCTTATGAATTCTGCTTTTAGTCAAGAGTTTTTGAAGTTATTCATGGCCTGTCCCTTTGGTCCGCACTGTTGTTGAGAGCTTTTTGTTGCAATGGTGGCCTTACAAGTTCATTTTCTTCTTTTGGTTTTATAAGTAGAGTTTTGTCATCCCTGCAACTAGTATATCCACTCCATATGTTGTATAGTAGTTCATAGACTTCTGATTATAGTTTTAAACTTTGGCATTTGTATGAATCACCTGCTTTGCATTTATATGTATTGTTTGGATTAGTTTGTTTTCTTCGTGTGGTTCTCAAGCCAAAGTGCGTCAAGGTCTTAGTTGTAAACTTTAGAATTTCTATTTTAGTGGCATAACAATACTAGTGCTACATCCAGGAAGCTTTTGTGATTGGTTTGATTTGTCTTGCTGTCTTTGTCAAATTTTCTTATATTTATGCATTTGATGCTATCATGCTCAATATTGGTATTCTACTTCGATGTCTTTTGTATCTGCCTTTCATAAGTAGCTGTCGTGTTTATTATGCAGTATTCTTATGGAAGAACGGCTTGAATGGCTCACAGATGGTGTTAGCATGCTAACATCATCATCACCTGAGGAAACCTGTCAAGACGATGATATTTGCGAAGGAACTGAATTTACAGCATCGAAACAGTATTTTGATGGTAACACAGTAGATCTGGAAAAATCCTCTGAAACTAGTGTGGAAGGTTCTTCGAAGGAGCTGTCTGACACTGACAGCAGTTCCGGGTGTAGGGAGAACCAACTGGATGGCGCTTCTAAAGATGTCCAACAGGAAAATGGTTCTCATGTCAATGAAGAACAGAATGATCTTGTAACAGGAACGGTTACTCAGTGTGATACTCCCGAAGGGTCAGAAAGCTGTTCTCATGTCAAAGAAGAACAGAATGATCTTGTAACAGGAATGGTTACTCAGTGTGATACTCCCGAAGGGTCTGACAGTTGTGTTTCTGAAGATACAGCAACAGATCAATCTGGAGTTAAGCTTCACGAACTGGATTCTATAGCAGTTATCCAGAATGAATCTGGTGCCAAGAAAGATTGTGGTGATTCTTCACATGAGAGTGTACATGATGAACAGCTTGATATCTTTGTTAATGATACTATTTTGCCACTTATACGATCTCGCCTTTGTGAAGGTTCTGAATCATCTCCAAGGTATGGCATCCTCAATATAAATGGGCTACTAGCAAGCATGCTATTCACCACACTGGAAAAAATCCTTACTTTAGCATGCTATTCACCACGCAGGAAAAAAATGTTAAGGATACATATTCCTTAACAAAAAAAATCCTTTTTTAGGAGGATTATGTTATTTTGATCTCCTTTTTGTTAATGTAACTATCAGCCTAATTGCTAGTCTTAGGCCCTAGTGGTGGTATGAGCATACTTAAACATATAGTCTATAGTTAAATGCCTATAAAGGTTGGCAGAGAAACTGTTGTGCTGCTCCTTGAATTCTGATACTTTCACTTGAAATCATCTTGTTACGTCTCTTATTAACTGTTGATACATTGTGACTGTGAAGTACGACTTAAAACTTATTTGCAAACCTCATTTTACATGAGTGTCAGTGCCTGATTAGAATCATAAAAATAGTTACCACCATTTACTGCAGTTCCCAGGATTCTCCTTCTGAAGGCGTGAATTTCAGAAGTGATACCCATGAATTGGATTTGGAGGAGCCATCTTCCATCGGTTATGGAGACTTAGTTGGGCACAACAGTATATTGCAATGGGCTAAGGTTTCATATGCATGAAATTATGCAAAATTTTGCTTGGTTTCCTCTTTTTGTGGATTTGTTTTGTAACTTGATGTTTTCTCCAGGCTAAAATTTTGGATCTGTGCAAGTTGTCTGTCAGTACCACCAGTTGCAGTGTCCTGCCAGGGGTTCATCACTTACCTTTCATCCCTTGGAGCACTTGCATCCTTTGAGGTTTCACCGGCCTGGTGAAACAGTTCTTCATATTGCTGGTTCTACTATTGATCTTCGGTCATGTGATACAAGCTTAGAGGTGGCTGAGGTAATTTAGGCCCTGTTCGTATTGGCTTTGGCTTCTGGATTCTAAAGCAGAAGCCAATATGAACGTCCTAACTTCTATAAACCGTTTCTATCAGTCACTACTTTATGCTTCGCATGTTGTAACATACTTTGTGTTTTATTATGTCACAATTCCGTAAGTCGCATGGTGATCCAAATATTGTATTACTTTTCGTTGGCCTGTCGTTTGCTCTCTTTCTTACATAGTGCATTTAGTCACTTCTATTCATCAGTCACAGCCAAAAGTCATCAGCAAAAGCCAATACGAACAGACCCTTATGCTGATGCATTGCCAGATTATTCATTTAGCATCTACCAACTTTGTTGTGAATAATTTTCCTGAATGCCATCTGTTCCTTTTTCAGATGCGTAATGCACTCTTTGCTGAGGAGGAATCGACTGCTTTATCTACATGGGCTGTGGCATCCATATGTGGATGCCTCGGGTTGGAACATGTAATTATCCGTGACTTATTCCTGAGATGATATGTTTCCTTTGCAGAACCTAATTTATTCTTTTATCACTCATAATTGCTGGAAACTGTCCTTAGAAGGTGCACATCATAACTTTCAAAATGTGAAAGTGCTCGTATCCAATAAATTAACTGTTTCTTCTGTTTTTTTTTTAAGTTTTGGACCTCTACTGCAAACTATTTGCAAGCGCCAATTTGCGCCAATTTGCATGTTTGATGTACAAGCCTGTGAAAGAATTTCTAAATAATTCGTTCAGTCACATCAGCAGAATAAAAGCTTTGATCCTGCAGTGTCTATTAGTTGTACTCTTAAGGGCATAATGTAACATTGTTACTGCAGAATTGGTTTCTGTGTGTGTGTGTGTGCAAGTCCGTTATAAAATACACTAATGCCTTTCATTATGACTTGTTTGTTGCACTTGATCAAATTTAGTCCTTTTCTTATGTAATGACTGAATGCTTTTACATCCTTGCGTGTGTTTTATCTGTCTTGGCACAAAACTGAAGCTGTCTATAAATTGCTTTGGAGCACTTAACATTTACCTGTAATTACAGATTTTAAAATAATATTGTTTGCAGGTAATGACACTTTTTGCTGCAGCACTCCTGGAGAAACAGATTGTTATTGTCTGTTCTAATTTGGTACAGTTCCAAACCTTAGATTTTGGCATTTTTTTACTTCACTTTTATATTGATGTCAAAATGATGACCAGTTAATCTGATACTTATCTTGATTCTGCATTAACTAAGCATTTTCTGTGATAACAATAGAACTACCATAGATGAGTTATTGCTTAATAAAAACATTAAATACTGGTATTTTTGTTGAGTTGCACGCGTGTTAGCTATAGCCTATAGCAACACATACAACGTTCGTTTGATGCGTTTATCTATTATAAAGAGTGGAATGTTAGGAAGGAAGATGGTTATGTGTGACTACACACCTTTCAAGTAACTTTAATGTATTCAGCTATTCATCGTGTTTCTGCAAGTTAAATATTTTCTTTTGAATATTGGTTGTCTCTTTGCTGATGGAAAACAAGTATTCAGCATTGATGAAAGTTGTTGTAGATTCTCTGACAAAATTTCAATGACCAGGGAATGCTTTCAGCTTCAGCTTTGTCCATCATACCTCTAATACGCCCATATCAGTGGCAGAGTCTACTCATACCGGTACTTTCATTTTGTGCCATTGGAGAGCTCATATTTGAACTTCACAGCTAAGCAATATATTCACTCCCACTTCATGTGCTCTGTTGCATCATTGATTTCCAGGTTTTGCCAAATGACATGCTGGATTTTCTGGATGCACCTGTTCCATACATAGTGAGTTCCCGGGCTCATTGACAATATTTTGTTTTGATCAACGTAGAGAGAACATCGAAGAAATGATAGAGATTGGAGATACGTTTTTAGTGTGCACACTTAATGGGGAGGGATTACAAGTGAGTATTTTGGGGGATGGGATTGAGGGAGAGACAGGCACATTAATTGAACACTGAACATGTGGATATTGATAAATTTGATTGTTATTAGGCACATCACTATCTATTTGAAATAAACTTTAAATTGAGTTAATGTGAACTGTCTGATCCACAATTAACAACCTTTACCATCTTTAGGTTGGTGTGCAGAGCAAGACATCTGATGTACAGTTCAGGCTATCAAATGCTGTGGTTATTGATGCCAACAAGAATCAGGTGTCTGAAAAGTTTCAAAACTTTGTCTGTTGCTTTCTGGAGATCAATTCTGTGCACTACTGTGAATAGGTGTTAGCTCTATGCAGTTTTCAGAAATGATAAGTCTCACTTTACAAATCTAGATGGTTTGGAGACTTCTTGTTGACGACTATGTTTTCTCAACCGTTTACTTGTTTTTTTTAAAAAGGCACATAATGCCGTAGTATCATTTGTTACTAAATGATGTGAATAATGTAACAAGTTGTTGCTGACACACAAATTCATGGTGGCATGTAGATTAAGTCTGCTTCAGTCCCACAACTTCCGCAACAGAGGAGTTGCTTTCTGCCTTGCGTCCGTATCATTCCAGGCTTGTGGGAGAAAGTTATCTTGCAAGAAAGCGTCCCGTTTATGAATGCACAGATGCCCAGGTAGTGTCTCAATTTAACCTAGTTTGCTATAATTTATTTAGTTTTTCTTCATCTTCTTTCGTAATCGTATGTAGTATGTGTTATGAATATTGTGTGTATTGATATGAGGCCCAAAGGGTAATATATATAGAGAATACAAGAGGGAGTATATGGAAGGAATACAAGTTATATAAGGAAATAGATAAGAGTCCTTATCTATTTCCTATTCCTATTCTTATCCTTAACACCCCATCTCAAATGCAAGGCGTATGCAATAGCATTGCATTTGAAAAAAGAGTTGATACTAAAACAAGATAAATTCGAAATCCGAGTCTTGATGATGTCGTCGGTGCGTGCAGTTTTTGAATAAACTGTCAAATCAAGCCGAAGAGAAATAGATAGATGTATGACGGCGCAGATCGAAGCCCAAGAGGCGGCGCGGTGCATAGAGAGGACGCAGCGGCCTTTAAAGCTTCAGTCGCGGCTAGAAGCGGCGGCATCATAACGACTTCTCCGATCTGCACGCTGCTCGGATAGTAGGCGGCGGGCAAAGCAAAATAAAAAATCCTACACTTCTATGACTGACAATAAATTTGTGGACTCGCACGGCTTGAACGAACAAAAATTAGAAACTACGGATTTTGGATGGACGCAACGGAAGACTCACGATTTTTTTTTATATCTTCTCCCCCTCTCTCTCCAAACCTATTTGAAAGACTAATTAAAAGACTGAAGACTCAAAAAAAAATACCACTTCACCCACCAAAACCAACACATCTCTCTTCACCCCCGATCTCTCATTCTTTTCACGCCTCCTCCCCTCTCTCTCTTTCGTGGCTCACTCTATTTCCCGAGCCCGGGCGCGGCGAGGCGGAGCGGTAGGGGGCGAGTAGCGACGACCGAGACGCGGCGAGTCCTGAGCGAAGGACCGTGGCGGCGCAGATCGGGGCGGCCCGGGGGCGGCGGTCGGCGGAGAGGCCGGGAGTGGGCATGAGCACCGGCGGCGGCGCGAGCTCCCAAGCGGCGGGGCCGGGAGGCGGAGGCGGCCCGTGGCCGGCGACGACCGGCGAGGCTGGCGACTTCAGCGCAGCGAGTTTAGTCGGCGGCGAGATGTGGCGGTCGGGTTCAGCGCGGCCGGTGCGGGCGCGGCCACCGGACGGGCGGGGGAGAGCCGGATACCATGTTAAGTTGCATGCATTAACCAGTTCACCCAAAAGCTTAAGTTGATGAGGAAAGATAGGCAATTCACTTATACTTCAACACTCCCTCTCACGTGTAGGCTCCCTTAGGCCTAATACGTGGAATAGAAGTGGACTGCAATTAATTTTTTTAATTGCGTCAGCCAGGTCTTGAACTCGGGACCTCTTGGCTCTGATAC
The DNA here is from genome assembly GCA_036346245.1 of Bonia amplexicaulis. Lineage (NCBI taxonomy): Eukaryota > Viridiplantae > Streptophyta > Magnoliopsida > Poales > Poaceae > Bonia > Bonia amplexicaulis. Next base: position 6,407 of record JAYGGG010000200.1, on the reverse strand, counting down.
CATGTTATGAATATTGTGTGTATTGATATGAGGCCCAAAGGGCAATATATATAGAGAGTACAAGATGGAGTATATGGAAGGAATACAAGTTATATAAGGAAATAGATAAGAGTCCTTATCTATTTCCTATTCCTATTCTTATCCTTAACAGTATGTACTTCCAAGTAAGAGTGCATTTTGCTATTGTTCAACCTATTGTTGTGCTGCCATCAGATTTCGCTTAACTCCTCTGGGATATGACTTATAAAGTTTGTTTTGCCTTGTCTTGCAAGTACAGACCATATAATCCATGAACTTATGCTCCACTGGTTTCATGAAAGATCGCTTAACTCTGGGATATGGCATATAAATTATTTGCCCTATTTAGTTTTCGCTTTGCCTGGTTGTGCAAGTACAAAATCCATGAACTTATGCTCCACTGGTTTTATAAAATACTTACCTTGACTTCAAAATGGTGACTGTTCACTGCAGTCTCTTGTTTTTGGCTAAGCGTTAGCATTTTCTGGTTGAAAATCTAAGTTAATGCATTCTGGGAACTTTCATTTTTAGTCAAGGCCTTAACTTGTATCTCATCTTCTGAGCATACAGGTGGAAGCGGCCAAAGGTTTCTTGGCAGTGCTTAGATCCTACCTTGATTCTGTGTGCTCCAACTTGAGATCTCATACAATTACCAATGTGCAATCCAACAATGACAAGGTTCGTTATTATTGAAGTGCTTGGTCTGGATATTTTGTGTGCCTTTTTTGGTCTTTTTGCTGGAAAAAATGAACAAGTTGTCTTGTGATCCAGTGTTACTAGACAGGATTGTATCAGCATGTTTATACAAGTGTAGAACACTAGTTGCTAATTGTCTTTTTCTGTGTTTACAACTTTGTGTAGGTTTCATTAATTTTAAGAGAGAGCTTCATTGGTTCTTTCCCAACCCGGGATAGGCCGTTTATGAAGGTATTAAATTGCAATCTGCCCCTTTTCATTGCCTTAAATGGAATTTCTGAGTGTAATATTTGGACAGCACTTGTAAATCTTGATGCTCTAATCAAGCAATCCTAGAATTTCTCTGTTTTGGCTGAGTTGGTATTATCTTCTTCAGGGATCTTTTTTGGCATCTTACATATGATATGCTTATGATACACACACACAGACTAATGCACGTAGTGCCTCTTTTTGTTGTTGACAGCTTTTTGTGGACACACAATTGTTCTCGGTGCATACAGACCTAGTTCTCTCCTTTTATCAGAAGGACTGAGTCTGTGTTAAGGACTTGACTGTCATCAGTGGCGTGATTTTGCCAAGGTGCAACACTATATACTTTCTTTTGTATTTTATATCTTGTGCATCATTGATCTACTACTTTAATATCTTGATTTCTGGAATTGAGTATCACTTCTTTCCCTGCTTGCAAAACAAGCAGTTACAGCTTGAAACTTAGTTGCTGCTTACAGGCGGTTGGCCATAGGTACAGGACCATAATTTTATTTGGCCTGTAGCTTTCGTTGTAGACTGTTCATCTACTCCAGAAACACACTCTGTTGTCAATCAGCTCACAGAAAAGCCCCTGTGGTAACTTTACCTATAAGCTTTAGTGCGTTTTAAAATCTGTAGCAAGCTTGTTACGGCATCGCCTAGGTGTCACGGCGGAGCTGGGTGAATGCCATGGCCATTCGCTGCGACTTGGGGAGGCCAGCGGCTGGGGAGGAGGCACCGGGAAGGGAGAGGCGTGGGGCGGAGGCGGGGGAAGGGGAGAGGAAGCGCCGGAGAGGAGAGGAGGCGACGCGGCGACAAGTGCGGGTCTGCCGGGGAGAGAGGGGAGACGAGGGAGAGTCGGCAGAGATTGAATCGCAATGCAGAGTATTATGTATGCATGCTGGATATAGGATACATACATGCACCAGCGCGGCGACTCGCCTGGCGTCGCCATGGCGTGCATGTGCCTCTCACTGGCCTTAGTCGCCGACTCCGCCGTAACAACCATGATCTGTAGTTAACTGTCTTTTACCAGCTTTAAAGGTAAAAGTCTACTGCATGGATGATTTATTCAAATTCTGATGTATCTGTTTGCATTACAGCTGTTAGACGTTGAGCTCAACTGTACATACCGATCTAGAAAAGATGAGCTGTCACTATGGCAGCTCAAAGTTGGGTTAAGAAGCTGCAGGCGACAACCCATATACTGCTGGAGAAATGGTAGATTATTGAGATCCAGGTATGGATACTAAACCAGAATGCCCTTCTAGCTGTTGTAAATTAGTTTGGCGTGGCTGTGTCACACCATCAAAAATTTTGTAGGCAGTAGTTGTTGCTCCATAAGAGAAACCTTTCTGATTTGTTCTTCATACAATGCCTGTACTTAAATGAATCCATGTGTGCTGCAAAATCTCCGGACGTGAGATCTCAATGTTCAGTTTGCCGCTAGTAGGTATACGAGGAGAAAAACCAAGCACATGTACTGTAACTTCAAGAAATCTGAGAGTTAAAAACTGATGAAGTACCACCTGTATCCCAATTTGTTGTGTTGTGACATTTGTGTAGAAAGAGTGGAGTGTCATATATGGTTGTATGGATTGCCTGTTGTAGGACTCTGGCGTGGCGAGGCCCTGTTCTTTTCAGCTTCTAAAAGCTGCTTTTCGGCTTTTCTACAGTAATTAGCTTCTAAATATAATATTTTTTTCAAGATAGGGTCTACTAGTTAATTGTAGTACATATTTTACTGACTTCATTTATATCGGCAAAAACCACACGTGAATTTCTGTTACTCTATAATCTTTTGTACAAACAGCCCAAAAGTCACAAGCCGCAGCTAAAAGTCAAAAGCCGCAGCCAAAAAGAACAGGCCCCTTCTCAGCCTATGTTTCTATACTGTCCTGTTGGGCCCTTGTCCATTTTGCTGTCTGATGTGAACATCGACAATGTGCTTCAGAGTAGGAGACGGTCCAAGCCTGCAAGTGAACATGAATAGCATGTTCTTTTAACGGCTTCTAAAAGCGATATTTGGTTTTTGCTACAGTATCTTTCAAACGGAGTGTTTTCTTAAAACATGGTTTGCAAGTTAATTGTAGTAAAGTTAAAAGCCTAACATTTGTATCAATCAAAATCGTAAGCGAGTATCTCTCTTTGTAATTTCTGTCGTAAACAGTTAAAATTTAAAATTTTCAGCTAAAAGCTATAAATCGTAGCCATATCAAATAGGCCATAAATTTCAAGCCTACATTCCAATGGCATCCCTTGTTGCGAAGTTAATTTGCTGACATATCTGGTCGCGGTATAGGTTTGCTTATTGGACTATTCCTCCGTCCGCTATGGATTTCAGTTATAGCTGTAGGCCAGGCAGGGTTGTACTGCCCGTTCATTGCAGGGGGGAGCGTCATTGACTATTATTCAGCCCTGCTCATTTGGCTTTTTTTTATTACTTATGGTTTATTTTGCAATATAATTAGTTTATTTTGTACCGTAGCTACTAGTGGCTTTTGACGTAATTAAATTTAAAAATTAAAATAAAAAAACAGATTAGCCAATCATAAATAATACAAATAAATATGAGAAAAAAGAAAAAAAAAGCTAAAAAACCAAAAAAACTAGAAAAGGACGAAAATAAGGAACTAGAATCTAAAAATAAAAATCAAAAGCCGGAACCAAAACAATTAATGTTCCGGTCAAAGTGAGAACGCATCGAAAGAAGTCTCACTCTCGAGTCTCGATTCCGATAGCTAGGAGGTGCGTGCCTAACCTTGAGTATGCTGTTTTGCCTTTGCTTCACATCAAGGGATTGATTTGAACCCTAAAGCCGAGTGGATGATAGGTAAACTACTAAACTCTGTGCCTCTTTTCAACACGCAGTGCCCATAGTGGACTGCTTTTGATGCAGCCAAGCTAGAGTGGTTCTCTAGCCAGGCCTTATCTTACATACACTCTAAAGCCTGTTAACTCATCAGTCAGCAGCCATGTTTTGTTTTTGATCTACTACTAGCAAAGATGAGAGAAGGCAACGACATAACACTCCTAGTGAAGTGTGGAGTATCTGGGCGAAGAATGCTACACGGTGCGTGTGTGTGTGCAGGGAAAGGACTTTGCCCGTGGGGCGGTAGCAGAGGGGCAGTGGGGGGCGCAGTGAATGTGCCTGCCACAAGTACCACGGAGCGCTTTCAACCAGTGGTCATCACACTGCCTTTGCATGCCTGCTTGCCTGACTGTTCCAGTCTTTCTGACCGCCTCTTGCCGCTTCATGTGCTGCTCGCCAGGGGCGCCATGCCGCAGCGCTACAAAGCGACAGACACGCCACCGTCTGAGAAACGCTGCTCTTGGGAAGACGCTGCCGCTGCCGCATGCTGCCTCCTGATGCTACTACTGCTGTGCTACTCCTCGCTTCCCTCTCAGCGGCCAGAGTTAAGCCTTTAGCCAGATGTGCCAGGAACCCGGCGAGACCACTGGATCTTCTGTGTTGGGGATTGCGGGCGTGCATGATCGGGTATTCCATCGCAAATCAACTGCTCATGCCAAGACCCAAGGGAAGGTGATCGATGATGCAAAGAGGTGCCATCACTCCCGGTGATCGAACTAGTACTCTACACGTCTGGGAAGACAGAGGAAACTGGTAATTTCATGTGCATACTTCGCCTATTACATCCGGGGGAGTCTCCGCGCGGAGGCTCCCCCACGTCACCCCGCGAGACGCTCCGCCCGTCGCGTGGATTTGGAATTTTGGTACGGTCTGGGGAGGCGTTTTTGCGGAAAAGTCCATCTGTTTTCCCGAAATTACGTACAGGTCCCTGGTTCTCGCGAAAAGGTCCCTAGGTTTTTTTTAGCCCTCCGTTTTTGCAGGATGGCCCCCCGCGTTTTCGAAAATTGCACACGGGTCCCGGTTTTTTACGTACAGGTCCTTGGTTTTTTTCAAAAAAGACCCTCTGCTTTTTTTAAAATGCGTTTTTACCCCCGATTTTTTTATAGGTCCTCGTTTTTTTGCGAATAACCCCTTTGCCTTTTCCGAAAATATATTTTTGCCCCCGATTTTTTTAGAAACTCCTCCCGAATTATCGTCTCTTTTATTTTTTTCGTACGGTGGCTGACGCGGCGTGACGCCGCGCCTATGCTTCTAGTTTACCTGACGCCGCACCGTAACCCTGGACCGTGGATGGTCCCTATATTGTCGATAAGCTACGGCGATCAAGACTACGGCGCGCGCGCGCGCGCGCGCGCGAGAGAGAGAGAGAGAGAGCATGTCAGCATGATTCCTGCTCCTGGGTCGCCGGCAAGACCCCGTTTGAGGCAACGAGAAAAGTCTTGACCGCCTCCCCTCCAGACCGGCCTGCACGGAGCAATTATTGCGCGGAACGGTTCCACTGTACACTCACTGTTCCCGCCCTGCACGCTGCTCTGGTGCCCTCGTGCAATCGTGCTACCTGTCCTGCCGCACTAACTCCGCCGTCCCACTCATCCCCGCCCCCCTCGATCGCTCGCTGGCCTAATCGCTGATGACGAATCGCCGTGTAGCGCAGCGTCCGTTGCTCATGTGTTCTTGAGGTTGGGAAAACGTCCGATCCAATCGTAAAATCGTGTGTTACCGAGCTGGGAAAAGGTATGAATGTCTTCTTTGTGCTGCTTCTGCATGCAGCATGCCTCCCTACCAGGCTAATCTAATGGGAATTTTGTGGTAAATCACACGTCTACTAAGCGTAGATGTTCCTTTGCCTACGAAACTTCTTCAAATTCCCCTTGTTCCAAGGGGGTTAAAAGTGTGCACTTCTGAATGTGCTATCGCTCTCCATATTCTTATCTACTGAGGCATGAACACGAGATATGTGCCATGTGCATACATTGGCACTTGCAAAACCAAAACCTAAAATAGCAAAGCTCTTCTTGCGAATTCCTGTAGCCAACCCAAGTCGAACTAGTGAACCACTGAACCTACTCCTCCTTCCATTGATACTAGCAGAGCGCTAGTACAGTACTGTCTCCGCTGTAAGCCAAGCATATGGTGGGGTCAAATCGACGCCATAGCAGCAGTATTTTGTTTGCTGCGCCGGCCGGACGCGCCACCTACCAGGGCATCTCCCATTTAACACCGTCGCAGTGCAGTACCGCGCTTCACTGCGACGCGGCAGCAAAAGTAGACGGATGGGAATGGGAGAGACTGAGAAGATGCCAATGTCCGTCCGTCCGCCCGCCCGCGTGCATGACAAGCAGCACACACACTGACTGACCGGGAAGCATGCATGCAGCTTGTGACCAGTCCGTGCATGCTGCCGCAGAGAGAGAAAGAGAGAGAGAAAGAGAGAGAGAGCAGGGAGGGAGCAGCACTGCACTACACTGCACATATGCCATGCATCTGTGAATCAGATGGGAAGCCTTACATAAGCTGTGAAAGCCTGTGAGTTAGCTATCCATTCTGACCCCTTCTTTGACTCATCATGTAG
>JAYGGG010000243.1:0-41545 GCA_036346245.1 Bonia amplexicaulis | reverse complement strand
CAAACCCCGCCACGCATCGCTGCTTCCACCCTCTGCTTTTGTTTCCCCACCCATATCCCACCCTCCGTTAACCCTCTGCGTTGCCATCCATCACGCCTCGTGATCACACCGCATTATCCCCACCTTTCCCGAGCTTCCGCCACCGATTCCACAAATTCCCCCACCCGATCTTCGCTTTGCCCTCCACAAAGAACCATAACTTGAGGTCCATCTTCAAACGGCCATAACTTTCGTGATACGACTCAAATCGCTTGTTTTTTTTGAAATTGTCTGCTAATTTATTTTCCCAAATTTGGCTTGAAAGTGTAGTACTGCTATCCGAAATTGAATCACCGAATTGACAAAGACATTCATTATTTTCAGAGGCCACCTCACATCCGATTGAGTTGCAACTTTGTGTGGTTCCTATTTCGTGCTCGCCTGTGAAAAAATATAAAAAATACAAAAAAAGAAAATTTCGCTATAGTAGAGAGGAGAGAGAGTGCTATCTGTACGCAAAAAAAAAAAAAAAGAAAAGAAAAAGAAAAAACACCGACAGAGCACGCTTTAGGTGCCAACAATTTATTTGTTCTGTTTATGCTGCATTGAGCTTCTCAGGCTCGCCATCTTTGTTGCCGCTGTTGCTTTCATATTCGCTTTGACTCCTTGTTCATCATCTCATACTTGCTATAGGACACATTTAGGCCAAAGAACTAGGACCATACTTTGGACATTTATTCAGCATTACTATCTCGTTATTGATTTGTGTTCCACCGACATATTTAGCCTTCCAAACTCCATATATCTACTGGATAGCACAGCTTTTGACCTTGCAATCGCACTCCACGCCGACAAGGTATCACGAACCACCACCGGTTGTACCACCACGCTTTGGTAAGCACACTTGTAAGAGCTTGGTAAGCCACTTCCTTTATGGTTTCCACTTCCTTCCTTTGTTGGAGGATGATGAGGACATCACTTCTTCGGATATACACAACACCCTCCACTTGATATTCAAGGACCAATCACTAGAGCTCGCTACGACAATTGAATTTACATGTGAGCTCGCTCCTAAGTACTTCTTTTGTTCATTTGAGAATCGATTACTACCTAATGATTTAATTATGATTAGGAACCATGGAGAGGATCAAGAAGTACTTGGAGAAGGGCTACGAGGCGCACGAGTCCAGCAAGGGTGGTCGAATCATGTTGGATGTCCAACTCAAGCCCACTTCGAATCCAATTCGAGTCCAGGACCAGGCCGCACTAAAACGGACGCCCAGATCGCATCCGACTCTGTTTTGACGTTCCATATATGTATGGAAAGCTGAGAAGATAAGCTTTCCAATGGCTCTGGTCTCATATCAAAATTCCTTCTGAGTCAACGGGAATCGTCGAAACAAGTGGACGTCCAGAATCTGTCAGGTGCTGTGACACCGCCTTTGGGCCGCTCGCTTTGTATCGTGTTGGAGTCCATTAAGGACGCGCCCAGGGTTTTGCACGCCTTTACCTTTATATAGCCGCCACCCCACCATTAGGGCGGGTTTTGCTTAGATTAATTCTGTCTTTGAACAGTTTCGCCATCGGTTTGTGAGACCCCAATTTCGAAAGTGCTTCATCAATATATCTGCAATTTGGTTGTGTTCTTCCTTGTTCTTGCTTGTGTTCTTCGATTCGCAGCGAGGATTAGCCTTCTGGCAAGGTCAACCGGCAGCGACGGTTGATAACCCGAGGAGACGTGGTGCTGCGATTGCGGGTTCGGACGTGTTGTTCGGAAGTCGGATCGATTTGTGTCGCGACTCCACCAAATCGAATTTATCCGTAACTCGTTGGAAGATCGGACCCTGCTCCCATCACATATCACCAACAAGAACCACCCAGATAACCCTAAGGACCGATCTTGTCATGTTAGCCTGTAAAACAAGACAACCACAAGTCTCAGAATTACAACCTGCTAAGTAAATTTATCGAAACCCCTGACTCATCTCACCGGTAGTGGATAGGAGTGGATCTGCAAGGGCAAGGAAAGGCCTAAAGGGACACCAAGGAGGGTGAAGTTTTCCACCGTCCTAGTGTCATGGGAAGTGGAGCCCAGCTACGGTAGTGACTGTGGAAAGCATCCTGCAACGATGGGACAAACCGCAAGTGGGATAAGCTCATAGGGAGATGACGAAGAGGCTAGATATTTCAAAGTCACCGTGACGGTCCGCTCAACCATATGACTAAGGAATCATGTGGGGCAATGAGTTGGCGCCTTGTGGGGAAAGTGTACGAACTCAGAGAGTCAAAACTATTCAAATAGTCGTGCCATGGTCATGGGCGCATATGGGACTTAACTAGATATAGTTCGCTTTCAAAATAATTTGTGGGTGAATGGGAAAATGAATGTAAAAGGCCCTAGTTTGGAATTATCCTCGGTGTCGCCCAAAGGTAAGATAGACAACTATTATGCCGAAGATGTCAAGGTGCGTATGCCATGTAATGGTGGATGGGCTCTGATACTATTAAGACAATTATTTCCCATTAAACTTGTGTCCTTCAAAACGGCTAGACCATAGGGATTTCTAGGTATTGTATTGAAAAGGCAATTTCGACAAAATAAAATAAACCTAGGCCTTCCTTGATTAGCCCAAAGATGCTATTATCAGATTCAGGTGATGGCTCACGAGCACGGTGGTTAGTGTGCTCACACTGCATTACCAAAAACAGAGATGGGACGAGGATCATTATGAATATGAAGATGCCCCGCCACAAAAGGAGGGAAGAACGATGGGAATTAAGTCGCCGCTCATATTTTCCTGACTTAGACAAGTTAGACCTAAGGCATTGTGTGCACATATATTATCTAAAGCTAGACGATATATATCGACACATTACCCCCACCGCTGTTCGAGGTTATGGTCCTACTTTGCTTTCTTCCGCCGCTTGTATGTAATGATGACATTCGCCTAAGTGCCCTTTGTAAACTATCGCCCGACGTGGTGTAATTTGAACCATGGTCTCGTAATATTACCGCTTGAGCGAGGTATGAAATGATGCAGAATGTACCGCATGCATTATCTATCGATCCAAGGAATAATGCAAGAATCACAGAGATTCCTGGATTGAAAAACTGGGTTTGACAGAGTCGGTATCGAGCATACGACGTAGGGTAAAAGTCTTAGTATGGACGTTAGGCAAGATATAGGATTACAATCTTACAAAACTTATAAAAGAGTTTCCAAAATATAGCGATTATTTCTTTTCCTATCCTCCTTAGTTCTGTTCTATTCTATCTTCATTAAATATTTTAAAATGTTACTAACACTAGTAATTCCTCCTACAGATGGCGGAATATGCAGCGGAGGGCAACTGGGACTTCCTGCTCACGCCCCCCACGGGAGTTCGCTAGCCTCCTCGCAGCTTTTGCACCACTGGCTATAAGGACCACCCATGTACCGTGGCCGCAAGGCCATGACCGTGGAGGAGAGTCGGGTGGTTGAGGTGTTCATCACGCCAAGAGCGAACATGATCCCCTCACGCCTTCCTGACCGAGCACACCAGAGTACTCGGAGCGGCCATCCAGACGCCGCACGCCCGCCACGCTCGACTCGCGACGATACAAGACCAACCTCGCAAAGACACGCCATTCTTCTACTTCCGTCGCGCCAGAGGGTGCACAAGACAACGAGACCTACCGCCACATCGAGGACAACCCGATGCTTACGCATCGTTGATCTTACCTGCTAGGGCTCGGGCTCACACACCGCCTGAGGAGATCACCACCTCCGCACCTCGCCTCCCAAAGACACGGAATGGCGACCTCCGGAGCAGCTCATGCAGATGAGCGAGCCTTGGCAGCCCAAGGCAGAGGCACCAGCAGACGGGCGCATCCCTCAGCAGTCCCACCCTGCTGCCCCACCAGACCGCCGCACCAGCCCCCACAGACCTGTGACTCAAGACTACCGATCGCACGCAAGAGCGCGACCTCCAGACCACAATGGCTCTTCGCCAGGAGGGTCGCGCCGCAGCCGCAGCCGCCACACTGACTGACACCGACTCAAGTTCACGCAGAGGTCCCGCCTGCTCGGACTACGCCCCTCCAAATCCCGGAGTTGGCGATATGGAGGAGTAGGAAAGTGCCGATTTGCCTGTAGCGCAAGTACTAGTTGATGTATCCAAGATGTTGTGCCGCACCTTCAGATCGTAGTTGCTATTCGATCGACTTAATTAATGTGTTGTAATAGTAAGTCCAAATTTAGAAGTCGGCTATGTGATGTTTTAGTTTATGCTTATGGAAACCGCCTTGTGTTTAACGTTGCTTTTGTCGCTTATCTTGTTGGCTTTATTGCATGAGGTGGCAACCTTCTTTACTCTTTTAATTGCCTAGTAATAGTATTAAGTCATAAAGTTATGACCGCAGATGGCCACCAAGGGTGACCAGGCCTGTGCTAATGCCACCTCAACCAAGGTGTGGAGGACTCCACACCCTGTCATGCCGGGCGTGAGCAAGCCCACGATCGTGAAGCCAACCTTCCGCCTCCAACCAACCCCACCATGGCGCAAGTCATGGCGCAGCAGACTCAATTGTCGCAGTAATTATTACCGGACAACAGGTAGCTCCAGCAGTCTAGAGTCGACCGGCCGACTTTCGAGGACTCGCCCCTCACTTTTCCTACCGACGAGCCTCGGGTCAAGATTGGCTTCGATACGGAAGGAAACCGCTGGCTAAGTGCGCCGAGGAGGACAAAGTGATATTTGCACTCATCACCCAAGGAGGCAAAGAAATTGGTGGGAGAACTATCTTGCCGCCAGAGGTTGTGAAGAGACCTCCACTGACAAGAACATGGAGGTCATACCATGGTCGAGTTTAGAACGGCTTTTAAGGCCAACTTCGTCCCAATGGAGTCATGAGGATGAAGAAGAATGAATTTCGTGACTCTCAAGAAAAGAGGCATGACCATTAATGAATACCTCACAAAATTTACTCACCTTGTTTCGCTACGCTCAACGGACGTACGATGAAGAAGAAAAGATCGATAGATTTCTTGAAGGCATGAATGAGGAGTTAAGGGTGCAATGACAGGCAGACTTCACCAGCCCACCACCTAGTGAACAAGGCTCTAATTCTAGAAAATGAAAAGAAGAACTGAGGCCACCATAAACGCAAGCCAACCACCAAATGTCGAACGGAGATTTATTCAGAAGTTCTTCAACAACCCCTCATTCTCAAGACCCAACCAACCCAGGGCTCCAACTCCAGCACCCCGATCAAGTGGGGGTTCTTTCCAAAGTCCACGCACAAGGAGTCAGTACACCGGTATAAACCCCGCAGCCAACCTTAATCACAACAAGGAGAGAAAGGGCACTTCGCCAACCAAAGGCCCACACAAACAAAATGCCCCCGTCCGTAGCTGCTTCAAAGGCTCCAACAAGGGCCTTAGACCTCTGCTAGCAGGAGTACCCCAACTCACAACCGTGGTAGAGTCAACCATATCACCATGAGGAAGCCGAGGAAGTCAGAGGAGTTCTTATGGGTACGTCTCCGTCAAGTCAATACCAACAAGAAACTTTACTTGACTCGGAGCTTCACATCTGCTTATATCCAAGGGTATGCCGATAAACCGGGTTACCTATTTATCCTCTAAAGAGGCCAGTAGTACTTAAGTCGCCAACTGGCATGATTACCGCTACCTTAGTATGTCTAGGGGTAACGGTTACCATGGAGAGGTGCGACTTCCTAGCAGACTTGATAGTACTAAGCTCACGCACTCGGATATTATATTAGCAATGGACCGTTAGCGATATCGAGGAGTTATAGATCGTGCCACCGTGATGTGAAGTCACCAAGTGCCCCGGAATGATCATAGATGTAAAAGTAGACCGACCCCACCGATGGGGCCGTATATATTATTGCTAAGATGTACCCTTAGAGGAATGATAGTGGTGCAAGATTATCGTGAAGTGTTTCAAGACCTACCCAAGATGCCCCGTGATAGAGACCGAGTTTGTCATTAACTTAAAGCCGTGGAGTCGCCCCATTTCCAAGAGACCATATAGGATGACGGTGGAAGAGTCGAAGAGCTAAAGACCCAACCCGTGAACCGCAAAAGGGATTTATTAGACCCGCCTCGCCTCGGGATCTTCTCGATTATTTGTAAAGAAGAAGGATGGTACAACTAGGATGTGTGGATTATCGGGCTAAATGAAGTAACCATCAAGAATAAATACCCCACCCAGATCGATGATCTATTTGACCAACTTGGTGGAGCCACCATTTTCTAAAATAGATCCGAGATCGGGTTACCACCAAATGAAAATTAGGCCGAGGATATACCCAAGACAGCCTTTTACCACTAGATATGGATCTGACGAGTTTACTGGCCATGTCTTTCGGTTCGACAAATGCACCGCCTACTTCATGAATCTCATGAACAAGGTATTCATGGAGTATTTGGACAAGTTGTTGGTGATATGCCCTGAGGCAACATGGAGATGTTGAATATATCACATAATATGTTTATGATACATTGCTTTGTTCCTTGAAATAGACATTATCATTATTGATCAATGAGTATGTGACTTATTCATGAGACTCTTAATGTCAAAATGTTGCTATTTCTAAATGATCCCCGATTATATTTCATATGAGGAACAAATATGATTCAAAGATCAAGATATGTATTGATTGATGATCATGTCTCATGGATCATGGTATGGAGATACCAAATCAATAATATGGACATGTGTTAGTGAACATATGTTGATAGACCCGCCATGAGACACCGCAGAGATTCCATGTGTCATCGCTGGTCTCAAGTAGTGTTTATGTGGAACTTTAGACTTGAGATCATCATGGTTCCCAAGATGCGTAGTAGCTACTTTGGGACTACTAAACACTACTCCGTGAATCGGGTAGTCATAAAAGTAGTCTTTGGATTTGCCATGAAACATGTAGTGGGATGTGAATGATCAAGATAGAATTTGCCCTCCTTATGGGAGAGATATCTCGGCCCCTCGATGTAATGGATTATGAAAGTGCATGGCCATGCCAAGATGATTGAGGAGTCAATCACGAGTTTATAATCCATCACTAATCGAGAGAGTGATTGAGCTATTAAGAGGATGACACAGTCTCGCCTTGAGCTTAATCTATATCGTGAGGCAAAGGGATTAGTACATGAGAACATTACAGTTCAAATGATATGATCTTTACGATACTTTGGGGTTAATATGTCTTACTAGAGGCCGCAATTAACACGGTGACCGAAATGTGTTTCGGTCGCGACCAAGTATACGTGAACCTGCAGGGTCGCACACTTAACGGGTTGGAACACTAATCAATATGATTCGATATGGGCTCAATTCGGATAAAGATCCTGATAGACCTTATTGGGCCTCGGTCCCACGAGGCCCAAGTGAGGAGGTCTATATATGGAGGCGAAATGAGGGAACGATCCGATAATCCCGAGCTAATCCATAGCCGCCACCTCCGCAGCCAAACCCCAGCCGCCGCGAGTGCCGGTACACTCGCGATCGCTGCCCAAATTTCCGGACGGTGGATACCGTGGAGACGCCGCGGTTGCGGCGTTGATCGGCATCAACAACCCATGATCGGATCCGCCGTGGTGCGGTTGATCGCGGAGGAGACGATCGGTTCGGACGATCGACTACTTCCACTACTACCGACGCTGCGGTTGATCGGCTTCTCCAACTCTTCTTCACCAAGCCAAGTAGTGGTAACGATCCATGATCCTCCTTACATGATGTTCTTGTGTGCGCCAGAAAAGTTTTGTTTTCGCTATCGTAGCCTTCGCACAATCCATTAGTGGTATCGAGCCATCTTGCTTAGTTTATGATCCGGATCACGCGATATGTTGATATGCGGTTGTAATAGATTGGATCTATTACGACTAGATCAATCGGTCATAAGGGGTTGGAATATGTATGAGTTGATAGCATCATGTGGCCAAAAGATTAGTTCGTGTTCTTCTTGATGTACGCCGACTTGCCCCTACCTACCGGTAACACCATCGGCTAATCACAAGACAACAAGAGATTGAGACAACAGATCGAGGTCTTGTGTTGCGGTCTCCTCAAGCATACCGATCGCGATGATTGATGTGATTGATCTAATGAAAATTGAGACATTTTGAATGGCTCGATTTGGGTTGATTTGATCGCCCGATGAGATTTTCATAGCGATTTCATAGATGCGATCTATGTAATTCCGTGAGGTTTCATACCGCTATGCATACGCATAGATTGTTATAGAAACACATTCATGTCGTATGTAGAATATATTCTACGCTAACTTGTTTTTGCAGGAATGATGTGAATGGTATGGCATAGATGCATATGTGATGCATGTGTGTTTTGGCGGTCTGTAGTGTCGATTAATCACAAACCGGTTGAGGTCGTTTTTTAATTGTATAACCACCGCGTGTCGACTTGTGATGCTTGAGCCCTCATGTAATTCATTTGCTACCTATTAGTTGTAATAGTTTAGTTCTTTGCTATGGAGGCTTCAAGCATGATGACAAAGAGGACAAGAAGTGTGGCTAAGAATATCACCGTGGAACCATGGCGATGGCGACTACTACGATACAAAATGCCATACCATTCACAAGATAATGTGATTATATGCATGTGATGTTTTCTTGTCATACTATTCTTTCATGCCATACCTATAGAGGGTGTGTTTTTCATGATAGAATAGCTTCTCTCAAGAAAATTAAGAATTTGTTTTGATGCCCTTCCAATTGTCGCGCTTATAAGAATCATGATCATTGTTTGGTAGGTCTCGCCAAAGCAGAGTACCATCAACTATCTTGATCTAATAGGGTGGATGTCTGACATCCACATGCATAGTATTGGTTTACTTAACAAGGTTATCAAAATGCTTTTGGACCTTGGGGCATAGGTTGGGCCCGGACATATTGATGTCACCCAACAAGCAAGAGTCACATAGGGATGTGATTAGCAAGGTGTTGCTTACCCATGTCACTAGTCTTCTAGCCGTGATGCCAAAGCTCACTAGGAACTAATGAAATGAGGATCTTGACCCACTATGTAACTTAGAGGGAGTTTTGTTGCAAAACACATAGTGGGAGTTTTTGTTAAATAGTTTAATAAAAGATGAACATAAACATAGTGCTAAACTTTATGTATTCTTTGTTGTAGATCATGTCAACTAATGCCGCATCCAGCTTCTTTTAATTTGCGATCTATTCTTGAGAAAGAAAACTCAATGGAACGAACTTTTGGATTGGTATCGCAACTTGAGAATTGTTCTCAAGCAAGAGCGCAAGGAGCATGTCCTTGAGTCTCCTTATCCCGATGACTTGCTTGATAATGCTACCGTGGTCGCACGGAAAGCTTATGAGAAGCAAACGAATGATTACCTTGATGTGAGTCGCCTCATGCTTGCCACAATGTCCTCTCGAGCTCGTACAATATGAGAACACAGATGCCTACAATATCATTGTGGGTTGTGTATGTTTGAGAACCAAGCAAGGGCCGAGAGGTTCAACACTTCAAAGTCCTTGTTTGCAAGTGCAGTTGCGTAAGGAAACCACGCCCTCATGTGATTAAGATGATTGGCTACATTGAGAGTCCGAAAGCTTGGTTTTCCCTTAGCCAAGAGTTGGCTATCGATGTGATTCTTCACCGCCCCCCCGAGCTTTGAGCCATTCATTCGAACTATCACATGAACAACATGGATAAGACCTGGCCGAGTTGCATGGGATGCTAAAATCACCGAGGAAAGCATTAAGAAAAGCACCATCATGTGATGATGATGCAGAAAGGCAAGGGCAAGCCCTATGTAAAGAAAGGCGCGGTCAAAGAAAGTTAGCTCCCGATGAGATCGCGAAAGCGTTCTAAGGCCAAGCAAAATAAGAAGGGCCCTCGCCTCGATGCGCATTGCTACCATCAGAAGCAATCGTGACATTGGAAAAGGAACCGCCCAAAGTACTTGGAGGATCTTGAGAAAAGAAGGAAGTACGACTCCGCCTGTATAAATGTTATAGAAATCAATCTTGCTACTTCATCTATCGATTCTTGGGTATTTGATACCGGATCGGTTGCTCACATTTGCAAATCGCAGGGGCTAAGAAGAAGTAGAAGTTTGAGGAGGAGCGGTGGATCTTCGCTGGCAATGGAGCAAAGTTGTCATGGTCGCTGGCACCATGCCATTGTCTTTACCTTCGTGATTAGTTTTGGAATTGAATAATTGTTATTGTGTTCCATCTCTTCCAAGAACATTATTTCGCTCATGTTTACAAGCGTATGGTTATGACTTTAGATCCGTGAACAATGGTTGTTCTCTTTATTTCAAAGATATGTTCTATTGTCATACTCCATTGATGAATGGGTTATATGTTCTTACCTTGAAGAGTCATCGGTCTATAACATTAATACAAAGAGGCAACGATCAAATGATTTGAATCCCACTTTTATTTGGCATCGCCGCTAGGTCACATAAATGAGAAACGCATGGAGAAGCTCCATAGAGATGGTATTCGCACTCATTTGATTTTGAATCATTTGAGACATGCGAATCTTGTTTACTTGGCAAGATGACAAAAGCACCTTTCACCGGTCAAGGTGAACGGCAAGTGACTTATTGGCACTGACATTCTCGATGTATGTGGACCAATGAGCTCAACAAATGAGGTGGTTTTCAAGATTTACAAACTTTTATCGATGACTTTAGTAGATATGGATATATCTACCGATGAAGCATAAGTCCTAACTTTAAAAGTTCAAAGAATTCCAAAATGAAGTGCAAAATCATTTAGGCAAGACAATCAAGTTTCTACGATCCGATCGTGGAGGCGAGTATTTGAGCCATGAGTTTGGTAATCATCTCAAGGATTGTGGAATTGTTCCGCAATTGACTCCGCCTAACACCTCAATGGAATGGGGTATCCGAACGAGAAATCACACCTTATTAGATATGGTGCGCCCATGATGAGCCACAATGATCTTCCGTTGTCTTTTGGGGTACGCCTGAAACAAATTGCCACACTAAATAGAAGTTCCATCAAAATCGTGAGAAAAGACACCATATGAGATGTGGACAGACAACGCCCTAGCTTGTCTTTTCTTAAGATTTGGGGATGAGACTTATGTAAAACGCTTACAACCGATAAGCTCACCCCAACTGATAAATGCTTCTTTATCTGTATCCTAAGGAAACGAAGGATATTACTCTATAATCAAGAAGAAGGCAAAGTGTTTGTCGCCTCAAGATGGTGTTTTCTTAGAGAAAGAGTTTCTCAAGAAGGGATAGTAGGAGCATGGTGCAACTTGAAGAAATTCGAGAAACACCGAAAACGCTTCAGCCCTACGTAACCACAACAGATGAACAAACTGTTGAAGAACCTGCTGTGGACACACCGCACCACGAGGTCGAGAGGTCACGCTGCACCGAGAGGTACATGTTCTTGACTACTCAACAACGGACATATTGTTGTTAGACAACGATGAGCCTAAGACCTATGAAGAAGCGATGATGGGACCAGACTGAGAAATAGCTTGAAGCCATGAGATCCAAATTGAATCCATGCACAGAATCAAGTTTGGAACTTGGTTGATCCACCGATGGTGTTAAACCATTGAGTGCAAATGAGTTTTCAAGAAAAGATAGACATAGATGGAAATGTTCACATCTATAAAGCGATTGGCCAAAGGTTTCAAACAAATTCAAGGTGTTGATTATGATGAAACTTTTCGCCCGTCGCAATGCTAAAGTCTATTCGGATCATTCTAGCGATTGTCGCTTATTTTGACTATGAAATATGGCAATGGATGTCAAAACAGCTTTCCTTAATGGAAATCGAGTGAGGATGTGTACATGACACAGCCCACGTGTTTTGTCGATCCGCAATCGCCTAGAAAGATATGCAAGTCGCAAAGATCCATTTATGGATTAAAGCAGCATCTCGGAGTTGGAACATTCGCTTTGATGAAGTAATCAAAGGGTTTGGTTTCATCAAGAATGAAGAAGAGCCTTGTGTTTACAAAAGGCTAGTGGAGCGCACTGTTTTCTTCGGTCTTATATGTGGATGACATATTATTGATCGAAATGACATTCCTATGTCGAATCATAAGTCTTCATTGAAAATAGTTTCTATGAAAGACTTAGAGAGGCGATATATTCTCGGGCATCAAGATCTATAGAGATAGATCAAAAGGTCGATTGATTAAGCCAAGATACGTACATTGACAAGGTGTTGAAAAGGTTCAACATGCAGATTCCAAGAAAGGCTTCCTACCTATGTCACATGGTATAAATCTTAGCAAGAATCGTGTCCTAGTACACCGATGAGCGGATAAAATGAATGCGATTCCATATGCTTCAAATTATTGATCCATTATGTATGCCATGCTTTGTACACGCCCGATGTCTCAGATGCTTTAAGTGCTACAAGTAGATACTACGATCCGTGAAAGTCATCGATTATCAGAAGAACATCTTGAAGTACTTGAGAAGAACTAAAGATGTGTTCCTCGCCTATGGGGTGAGGAAGAGCTCATTGTAAATGGTTACACCGATGCTAGCTTCCAAACCGACAAAGATGATTTTAGATCGCAACTGGATTTGTGTTCGCTCGAATGGCGGCAAAGGAGTCGAAAGAGTTCCAAGCAAGAGACGGTTGTCGATTCTACAATGTAGGTTTAGTACATAGCGGCTTCAAGTCGCTAAAGAGGTCGCTCGTGTTCGCGAATTTATTTTCCCAAATTGCCCGAAAGTGTAGTACTCATGATCCGAAATTGAATCACCGAATTTACAAAGACATTCATTATTTTCTCAGAGGCCACCCTTACATCCGATTGAGTTGCAACTTTGTGTGGTTCCTATTTCGCTCGCCTGTGAAAAAATATAAAAAATACAACAAAAGAAAAATTTCGCTATAGTAGAGAGGAGAGAGAGTACTATCTCGGGTCAAAAAAAAAAGAAGAAAGAAAAAGAAAACTCCCGATGAGCATAGTTTTAGGTGCCAACAATTTATTTGTTTTGTGCTTATGTGAATTGAGCTTCTCAAGGTCCGCCATCTTTGTTGTCGCTGCTGTTTCATATTCTCGTTTGACTCTTTGTTCATCATCTCATATTTGATATAGGACACATTTAAACCAAAGAACTAGGACCATACTTTGGACATTTATTCAAGATTACTATCTCGTTATTGATTTGTGTTCCACCGACATATTTGGCCTTCCAAACTCCATATATCTACTGATAGCACGCTTTGACCTTGCAATCGCACTCCACGCCGACAAGGTATCACGAACCACCCACCGTTGTACCAACCGCTTTGGTAAGCACACTTGTAAGAGCTTGGTAAGCCACTTCCTTTGCGGGTTTCCACTTCCTTCCTTTGTAGTTGATAGGATCATCCTTTGTTTTTCCCCGTATTTCCACCAACCATGGCAGAAACGAAGAGGACGGACACCGGCCGATTTCAACGAGTGTGTTAGTCGCGCGCACAAGCCGCGCCGACAAACAAAACGCTTCACTCACCGATCTCGGCGAGATTGGACACCATCGCGCCGCCATTACCCGCTTGAACACAACGGAAGGCATTGAGCGGTGGAGCGGCGGATGGTCGACCACCGGTCGGATAGACACATTGAGGCACGCCGCCACTGTCAATGACGGCCATCATCATGATGATGACACACCGCATGATACAGATGGCAACATTGATCACGGGCGACACAAGATGCACGATCACGCCGGGCTTTTCAAAGAAACCGACATGGTATGGGAGGTAATAACCGTAACCGCCATGGTAACGATGATCCTTTGCTAAAGTCAAGTTTACCATTCCATCTTTTTCTCGGGTCTTTATGATGCTGAAATATATCTAGATTGGGAGATGACAGAGAGCGTAAGTTTAACTCTCACTTAGTTCCCGAGCAACATAGAGTTAGACAAGCTACTAGTGAGTTTAAGGACTTTGCTATTATCCGTGGAATGAACTAAGTACCATGCGCTACAACCGATACATGGGAGCGCTTAAAAGAAGCTATGCGTAATCGCTTTGTTCCTCCCTCATATAAACTTGAATTGAGAAAAAATTGCAGCGCTTAGAACAAGGTGATAGTTCTGCTCAAGACTATTATGCCGAGCTTCAAAAGGGTATGGTGCGTTGTTGGGTTGTTGAGGACACGAGGATAAGATTTGTCGCTTTACGGGGTTACTAAGAAATTCGTGACATTGTTGATTATAAAGAATTTACCATCACAACCGCTTGTTCCACCTTGCTATGCTTGCGTAAAAGAATTGCAGGACGCACGTAATCAACTAAGGCACGCACCGACGCACCTTCTACACCCCGCGAACGATCACATCAACGGATCGCCCAATTCTTCTTCGAAGCTGCTCTCCTCCACCACCTGTGAACAAGATGGCAGCAGCGCCACCAAGCCACCTTCCACGACACGCCTTGCGATTCTTCAAAAATTCTTCGCAGGTCCAACCAAGAGTTCTTCTTCCGTGGCTTCAACGGGCCGCCTCCCGCATTCGGCCACCGCGCCATGGGCTTGGTCATGTGCGTAAGAATTGCCCTAGCCAACGGGCATACATCGCCACGTAAGATGGAGGCTACATCAAGACTTCTGGATGTCGAGGAGGATGATGATGTTGTCACTGCCTCGAACGACAATGGCGGTGGTGATGACGACTCATCCTTGGTGGGGCCCACAACGACGCTACAGAGCATCATTGTGCAATGAGTCCTCAAGACGCAGTACAACAACCCGATAAACTTCAACGCCATAATTTGTTTCGCACCTTCTTTGCAATCAAGAACCGCGGCACGTGTCATCATTGATGGAGGAAGTTGCAACAACTTGGTGAGTTCTCGATTTGGTAAAGAAGCTTGGCTTGACCACGCGATCGCATCCACATCCATACCATATTCAATGGTTAAATGACTCGAAAAGCTAAGGTAACGCAAACATGCCGAGTCTATTTTTCCATTGGTGCTTATGTTGATCATGTTGATTGTGATGTGGTTCTCATGCAAGCATGCTCTCTTTATTGGGTCGACCTTAGAATTTGATAATGATGCTTTACACCATGGTAGTAGTAACACATACACTTTTATGCATAAGAAAAGAAAGTTACTTTATCGCTTTTGACCCCACTGAAATTATAGAGGCCGATAGGGCGAGAGTCCGCTAATGATCCAAAGGAACATGATAAACTGAAAACAGCAAGTACTCCATTTGAAAATTCTGTTATGCTTGCCACAAAATCAGACCTTGCTGCAATTGATGATGTTAATGATACATGCTATGCTTTTGTGTGCAAAGATGCTTTATTTTCTTGATAATATGCCTTGCACTTTGCCCGCCTCCCCGCTACTAACCTTTACAGAGTTTAGAGATGTTTTCCCGATGAGATACCTCCGTGACTTCCACCCATTCGAGGGATTGAGCACCGATTGATTTGATCCTCGAGCGAGCTTGCAAACCGCAAGGCGACAGACCAATCCTCAAGAGACTAGGAGATTCAGCCAAGTCCAAGACCTTGGACCGTGGGTACGACGTGAGAGTCTTAGTCCTTGTGTCGTTCCTCGCTTTTTGGTTCCCAAAAAGATGGTTCTTGGCGATGTGTGTAGATTGTAGAGCCATTAACAACATTATTATACGGTATCGCCATCCTATTCCTAGGATAGACGACATGCTTGATGAGTTGTGTGGTGCTATAATTTTCACAAAGATTGACTTATGAGTAGATACCACCAAATAAGAATGAAACTTGGCGATGAATGGATAATCGCTTAAAACTAAGTTCGCTTGTATGAGTGGTTAGTCATGCCTTTTGGTTTAACTAATGCACCTAGCACTTTCATGAGATTAATGAACGAGGTTTTACGCCCTTTCATTGGCAAATTTGTGGTCGCTACTTTGATGATATCTTGATTTATAGCAAGTCCATGGATGAACATTCTACTCACTTACGTGCTGTTTTTAATGCTTTGAGAGATGCACGCTTGTTTGGTAACCTTGAGAAGTGCACCTTTGCACGGATCGAGTCTCTTTTCTTGGCTATGTTGTGACTCCACAGGAATTGAGGTTGATAGAGCCAAGGTGGAGGCGATATGGAGTTGGCCCACGCCACCATACGCCTCCCAAGCGGAGTTTTCTTGGCCTTGCGTGATTTTATCGCCGCTTTGTCAAAGAATTCAGCACCATTGCACACCGCTGATTGAGTTGACAAAGAAGGGTGTCGTGTTCCATTGGGGCCATCACAAGAGGAGTCCTTTAATCTTTGAAGGACAAGCTTACGCACGCACCATTGCTCCAACTTCCGGATTTTGGTAAGACTTTGAACTCGAATGTGATGCTAGCGGAATTGGTATTGGTGGTGTGTTGATGCAAGAAGGCAAACTGCTGCCTACTTTAGCTAAAAATTGAATGGTCCTGTTCTTAATTATTCCACGATGATAAAGAATTGTATGCTCTTGTTCGCTCTTTAGAGACGTGGCAACACTATTTATGGCCTAAAGAATTTGTCATTCATTCCGATCATGAATCACTTAAGCATATTCGTAGTCAAACCAATTTGAATCGTAGACATGCTAAGTGGGTTCAATTTATTGAATCTTTCCTTATGTCATTAAACACAAGAAAGGGAAGGATAATGTGATTGTCGATGCTTTGTCTCGACGCTATACCATGTCGTCTCAACTTGATTGTCGATTTTTGGTCTTGAAACTATTAAAGAACAATATGCTTTTGATGCTGATTTTAAGGATGTGTTGTTGCATTGTAAAGAAGGTCAAGCATGGAATAAATTCGTGATCAATAATGGGTTTTGTTTAGAGCTAACCGCCTATGCATTCCAGCTTGATCCGTCGCTTTTGTTGTTGCAGGAGGCGATGGAGGCGGTTTGATGGGTCATTTTGGTGCTAAGAAGACGGAGGACGCTCGACAACACATTTCTTTTGGCCAAAGATGAGGCGAGATGTTGAGCGGTTTGTGGCTCACTGCACTACATGTCAAAAAGCTAAGTCTCGCTTGAATCCACATGGTTTATATATGCCACTCCTGCTCCTTCTATTCCGTAAGCGATATTTCTATGGACTTTGTTTTAGGGTTGCCCAGACTAAGAGGGGAGAGATAGCATTTTGTTGTTGTGGATCGCTTTTTCTAAGATGGCTCACTTTATCCCATGTCATAAAACCGATGATGCCGCTCATATTGTCAACCTCTTTTCAAAGAGATAGTTCGCTTGCATGGTATGCCTTCTACTATTGTTTCGATCGTGATGCCAAGTTCTTGAGTCACTTTTGGCGACTTATGGAACAAGTTGGCTACAAAGTTGTTGTTCTCACCACATGTCACCCACAAACCGATGGCCAAACCGAGGTGGTGAACCGCACATTGTCTACCATGTTGAGAGCTATTTTGAAGAACAATTTAAAGTTATGGGAAGAGTGCTTGCCGCATGTTGAGTTCGTGATATAATCGAGCGGAACATTCCACCACCAAGGTAAGTCCTTTTCGTAGTGTATGGATTCAATCCTCGTGCCCCTATTGATATTTTACCTTTGCCTACTAGTGAGAGAGTTCATAATGATGCTAAGGAGCGTGTTGATTTTATTATCAAAATACATGAGACTACTAAGGCAAACATTGAAAAGATGAATGAAAAATATAGGATTACCGTAGTAAAGGTAGAAAGGAAGTTAAACTTGAACCGGTGATTTTGTTTGGTTGCACTTATGAAAGGATAGATTTCCTAATTAAGAAAGTCAAAATTGATGCCTAGAGCTGCTGGTCCTTTTAAGATAGTTGAGAAGATAAATGATAATGCATATAAACTTGAGTTGCCTCCCGAGTTTGGGGTTAGTCCCACCTTTAACATTTCAGATTTGAAGCCATACTTGAAGAAGAAGATAAGGCCGAGTTGAGGGCAACTCCGCTCAAGAGGGGAGGATGATGAGGACATCACTTCTTCGGATACACACAACACTCCTCCACTTGATATTCAAGGACCAATCACTAGAGCTCGCTACCAACAATTGAATTTAGAGGTGAGCTCGCTCCTAAGTACTTTTTTGGTTCATTTGAGAATCGATTGCTACCTAATGATTTAATTATGATTAGGAACCATGGAGAGGATCAAGAAGTACTTGGAGAAGGGCTACGAGGCGCACAAGTCCAGCAAGGAAGGACGAATCATGTTGGATGTCCAACTCAAACCGACTTCGAATCCAATTCGGAGTCCAGGACCAGGTTGCACTAAACGGACGCCCAGATCGCATCCGACTCCGTTTTGGACGTTCCATATGTATGGAAAGCTGAGAAGATAACCTTTCCAATGGCTCTGGTCTCATATCAAAATTCCTTCTGAGTCAACGGAATCGTCGAAATAAGTGGACGTCCAGAATCTGTCAGGGTGCTGCGACACCGCCTTTTGGGCCGCTCGCTTTGTATCGTGTTGGAGTCCATTAAGGACGCGCCCAGGGTTTTGCACGCCTTACTCCTTTATATACAGCCGCCACCCCACCATTAGGGTTGGGTTTTGCTTAGATTAATTCTGTCTTTGAACAGTTTCACCATCGGTTTGTGAGACCCCAATTTTCGAGTGCTTCATCAATATATCTGCAATTTGGTTGTGTTCTTCCTTGTTCTTGCTTGTGTTCTTCGATTCGCAGCGAGGATTAGCCTTCTTGGCAAGGTCAACCGGCAGCGCACGTTGATAACCCGAGGAGACGTGGTGCTGCGATTGCGGGTTCGGACGTGTTGTTCGAGTCGGATCGATTTGTGTCGCGACTCCACCAAATCGAATTTATCCAACTCAGGAAGATCGGGACCCCGCTCATCACACTCGCCGAGTCCCTAGAACCCTCGCCGCCGCCCGCCGCCCGACGCCCGCCGCCTGACGACGCGACGGATCGACTGCCCCGCCGCCAGCCCTATTCCGCTGACTATAAAGCTGTGGCCTCCCTAAGCATCGCCGCACTCTCCTCTCCTCTCCTCCGAGCAATTGCCCCAAACCTGTGAATAGCCGCTGCCCCTTTTTCCCTGGGCATGCGACTTCTCCCGAGCTCGATTCCAAGCTCACACACCATCCCTGAGCCCCACGAACTCATCCCCGGCCCACCGCACCTCTCAACGGCCAGGCATCGCTGGCCACCGAGGGACCTCCTCACACCGCCGCCGCCGCCGCCGACTGCTCCAAGCCCTCTGCCACCACCGCCACCGCTTCCTCGGCGCCGTGATCGCTGTGCCTCCCCTGTGACCTCCGCCACCTTCACCGCCGGCCGCCTTCCCGCCCCGCCACCGCCTCACCGCCTCCCCGAGCTACCTCAAAGGGTAATCACCCTTAGGGGTAGGCAAAGCCTCCCGCCCACTTGGTTACCGCAGCCTCCTTCCCCTCGGCCCCCCACGACACGGGCCCCACCGCCACCGTAGAATGACCAAGAGGCCATCGACAGACGGGTCCCACCTGCAGCAAAGCCACAGACAGTGGGTCCATCGCCCGATGGGACCCACATGTCGCTGACCGCACAGGGCGGGCACCGCCCGGGGTCCCACCGCCGGTGCAAGAGGGCTCAAGCCACCGACAGCGGACCCCACATGTCAGAGGCGCAGGCGGGAGTAATAAAAGAAATAAAATATGCGAGTGGGTCCCACCGGTCAGAGTTTAATGATTTTAGGGATTTATTTAAACTGAGAACTTTGAAATATCATAACTTCTTCATTTTAACTCCAAATTGGGTGAGACAAATTTCTAAATTCATATAAATTCAAGATCTACCCAATGGAACCGAAATCATAATTTTAGAGTTCATTTGAATTTCTGGTGTTATTTGGATTGATTTGTTGCTTTCTTTTATGCAAATTTTCACACGATTAATATAGCGACGAGGCACAAGAAGAGGAAGCAGTAAGCAGCAGACCCCAACTCCTAACTCCCGTAACCTTGTGACCAAGGCGTAGTTATCATTTTGACCATATTGAACCCAGATTTATGCAATTAATTTTTAAATTATCCATGTGCATGCTATTATTTTATGTGGTAGATTATGTTCGCTTTACGTAATGTAGATATACACCCGTTATTATTGCTTGTTAGTATTTCCGCTGAAACATCTTGGGATATGTGAACCTTGTCACCATAGTAAAACTAGTATAAAATAGTTTTCCTCAAATAGAATATAATATAACATATTGCTTAGATGTCCCAAAAACTCTCACATGCAATATGACAATGATTTGGTCACCATGGTGGGAATGATCGTGAAATGGTTGGAACTATTATTTTATGTCCCAAAAATCCTCAAACTTGCTTAGTATCCGGGTGGCTGATTTGGGGTCGGTATGCAAAAAGGAAGCACAAAAGTTGGGGAATGTGGTAGAACCACCCGATAACCCTAAGGACCGAATCTTGTCATGTTAGCCCATGTAAAACAAGACAACCACAAGTCTCAGAATTACAACCTGCTAAGTAAATTTATCGAACCCCGGACTCATCTCACCGGTAGTGGATAGGAGGATCTGCAAGGGCAAGGAAAGGCCTAAAGGGACACCAAGGGAGGGTGAAGTTTTCCACTGCCCTAGCGCAAGGGAAGTGGAGCCCGCCACGTTAGTGACCGTGGAAAGCATCTCGCAACGATGAGACCCACCGCAAGTGGGATAAGCCCATAGGGTGAGATGACGAAGAGGCTAGATATTTCGAAAGTCACCGTGACGGTCCCGTCAACCATATGACTAAGGAATCATGTGGGCAATGAGTTGGCGCCTCTTGTGGGGAAAGTGTACTAACTCGCAGAGTCGAACTTGAGAGACCATGTGAGGGTCATCCCATGTGAATGATGAGTAATTGACATTGGTTTACAAAAGTCGAGTTTGAGTCAGCTTGGTTCGGACCCGACGCTGCATGGTGTAACGGCTCTTCACGGACTTTGGTCAAACTTAGTCGTATGGGTTAGGATGTATATTCGATGATGCGACGGGTTTGGTCTTGATCATACTATTTGCGCTGTTTGTATCGAGCGGTGCTATTTGATGTGTTTTTTGTCTCAGTGGTCGCAGGACATCGAGACGAGTCGTGGAGAGACACGGTGACCGACTAGGCGCAGTGGCGCCGAGGTCGAACGGTCATGATGTGTTGAAGACGACGGGACTCGACGTGGTTGCAAGGCGCATGCAGGCAAGGAGCACGGAAGGCTCTCGAAGGTGCAGGAGGGGCGAAACGGGAATTTCGCAAAGATGCACAAGCGGAGCGAGCTCCGTTAGAGTTTAGCTTGCCAGAACGGGTTGGAGACCCGTAGCCAAGGGCTATAAATAGAGGTGAGGGGCTGCATACCCCTGTGCATTCCAAGGGAATTGAGAGAGAGCTAGGTTTGCTAGAGTCAAAAGAACCTTGGAGAGGTTATTTTGCTTTAGGCTTTAGTTGTTGAGGGTTGTTGTGGGTAGCAGGGTTGTCTCCCACGCCCTCCCTTCTCTCTCAGTATGCCTCCCAAGAACTAGTGAGAGTTCTTGGTGATTCGAGGATTGAGAGAGGAGAAGAGTTGAGAGTCTTGTGATCTTACTTCTTGTTTGAATGTACATGCGATCGGGACTCGTTGTACTCTTCTTTTCATATGAAATGAAAATCTGAAGTTTTTATCTAGTATCCTGTTTTGCTCTTTGATACCCTCCGTGCTTGACTTCTTACATTTTCGATTTCATCGGTTCTTGCACTTGAGGTGTAAAGTGGGTTGCTCTTTGATGGATAGTGCCTCAAGATCATTTGATCGAAGTTTTCCCAAGAGCAAATCAAGTCTAATCTCGGATTTGTCATTTTAGGCTCTCTGCTTTTCTCTGCTCATCCTCTAGGGTTTTGCTTCAAATCTTGTTTCCTTCTTAAGGTAGCTCATATCCTCATCAGAGTCCTTTGGCTATTGCTAACATTTTCTCAAAGTCTTTGGCCAAAGGATCAAACAATTGTTGGGATCTTGATTTAGAGGATGTTCTTTGTATTTTTCAGTTCTTGTGTTCCTCCGGAGTTTTATTAGACGAGAAGGCAAAGAAATCTTGGTATTTTCTCTCGATAGAATTCTAGTTATGATGTTAATTTCATAATGTAAAGTAACTAGAATCTTAAGCACCGATTTCAGCTCACAGACTGCTTTAAGTTTCATTGTTGTTCTTCTTGTTCCTTTCGACCATCCGATCGGCAATGCCGGGGAACTGCTCGATTTCCTTCGCCCATTGCCCTCGGCTCATTCGATCGAGTGAACGTCGACCAACCGATCGGCAACGGCGGGGAACCGCTCGATTTCCTTCGCCCATTGCCCTCGGCTCGCTCGATCAAGTGAACGTCGACCATCCGATCGGCAGCGAGGGGAACCGCTCGATGTCCTTAACTCGTTGTCCTCGTCCCGCTCGATCAAGTGAACGCTTGACCAGTCCGATCGTAGCGAGGGAGCCGCTTGATTTCCTTTAACTCGCTGCCCTCGCCCGCTCGATTAGTGAACGTCGGACCATCCGATCGGCAGCGAGGGGAACCGCTTGATTTCTTCGCCATTGGTCTCGTACCGTCCGATTGATTGGAACGTTCGACCAGTTCGATGGGCGTGAGGGAACCGCTCGATTTCTTCGCCATTGGTCTCACCGTCCGATTGATTGGAACGTTTCGACCAACCGATCGGCAGAGAGGGTAACCGCTCGATTTCCTTCGCCATTGGTCTCACCGTCCGATTGATTGGAACGTTTCGACCATCCGATCGTAGTGGGTTAGCCGAACGAACGGTTCGAACCGCATTTCTCCGCTTGTCGCTATTAGTTGTTTTATTTGCCGATTTGTGTTTTGATGCCAGGGAACATGGACATGTCCTCTTCATAGCTTCCATAGCTACAGGAGAAGGGTTTTTGTTTACTGTAGGGGTCTATATATTTTTTAAGGCACCATTCACCCCCCTCTGTTGCCATTTCGTCCTTCAATTGGTATCGAGCTTGCTAGCTCTTCTTCATAGATCTTAACCGTCTCAAAGAGCCATGGCAATGCATAAGTATTCCACCAAGCCACCCATTTTGATGGCCTAGATTACCCTTCCGAAGAGCCGAATGGAAACATATATCCGTGCTCGTGGGTATGCTATCCGCTAAAGGTAAAATCCGCTTGTTGTTCCCGCCGATGAGAACATCAATGCAGGAATATGGTCGATGTTGAGCCAAACGCAGGGCGAGGAACATCATCATACAAGGATTGAGCAGAAGTTTAATTTGATCGCATCTCTCACCGACGTCGGCTCGATATTTGGGTGACCTCAATGCTTACCATGAGGGCACCACCCAAATAAAGACGGCAT
Source organism: Bonia amplexicaulis (assembly GCA_036346245.1). Taxonomy (NCBI): domain Eukaryota; kingdom Viridiplantae; phylum Streptophyta; class Magnoliopsida; order Poales; family Poaceae; genus Bonia; species Bonia amplexicaulis. The sequence goes on along the minus strand of JAYGGG010000243.1, from coordinate 18,263 downwards.
GACAAGACCGCCTGCGAATACAAAGAAATTCAAGATGCTTGCCGGTGAGTCCTTGACGAGTGCTTTTCTCGCTTCACAAGATTTTGAGCAACCTCCGAGCCGCTTGCCTCACATACTCCGACTCGATAACGCCGACAAATGCTTTCTCGACTGATCTTCGGGTTTGGGAGATGAAGGTGACTACCATCAAGGATACCACGGACCTCTCGACCGACTCTTGATGCGCTTTACCGCTACCAAGACTCACGAGATTGACATAGTCTCGCCTGGCCGAGGTCACAATCGATGGCATTAGTCACCGATCCCGCTCGATCTTCTTCACGAGCCGATATGTGGATTCTCCTTGTCGCTTCTCTCTCGTGACGAATCGATGATCGCTAGAGCACCATGGACGAACAGCCAGCCCTCCTAGCTGTAGATTTTCTCATGCCTACAAGAGGAGGAGGGATGGTAAACGAGGAGGTCCCGTGATTTGCTTCGAGTGTGGTGGCCCCAACCACATTCGGCAACCGCCCTGCCGGGAAGGGCAAACCGACTTCAGCTGTCTCGCAAGAACGACTACATCGACAAGAACCGCAACAAGAAGCCCCACCTGCACGCAAGGCAAGAAGATGTTCCGCGACCTTGGGAAGGCTAAGAAGTTTTCCACCGCGCCCCGCCGCTTCGATGACCTCAACCTCAGCGAGGTGGAGGGATGGAGCGACGACGACGGACGGGTGACCAAGACCCCAAGGGCAACGACGACTTCTCCCAAGATGTGCTTCATGGCCCTTGAGGGCTAATCGAGCGACAATGAGCTCTACTGACGACCGATGGTATACCCATCTTACGACTGCATTAATGATGCATTTTATGCCGGGTAAATTTCATGCTAGATCTAGAGGTAGATGTAGCGAGTTGGAGAAGGAAGTAGATAGATTGTCACAGATCTTACTTCACTTATATCCGCTTCCTCCCGTGACTAATGTGATACATGCCCCGCTTTGCTTGGAGATATGAAGAAGTTAAGGACTTCTTATGATAGTGTGACCTTGAGCTAGATATTCTTAAGGTGGAGAATGTTAGTCCGCTTGCTGAACTAGAAATGACTATGATGAGGACATCACTTCTTCTGATACACACAACACCCTCCACTTGATATTCAAGGACCAATCACTAGAGCTCATACCGACAATTGAATTTAGAGGTGAGCTCGCTCCTAAGCACTTTTGTTCATTTGAGAATCGATTGCTACCTAATGATTTAATTATGATTAGGAACCATGGAGAGGATCAAGAAGTACTTGGAGAAGGGCTACGAGGCGCACAAGTCCAGCAAGGGCGGACGAATCATGTTGATGTCCAACTCAAACCGACATCGAATTCAATTCGGAGTCCGGACCAGTTGCACTAAACGGACGCCCAGATCGTATCTCGACCCCGCTTTGGACGTTCCACATAGGTATGGAAAGCTGAGAAGATAACCTTCCAATGGCTCTGGTCACATATCAAAATTCCTTCCGAGTCAACGAAAATCGTCGAAACAAGTGGACGCCCAGAATCTGTCGGTGCTGCGACACCGCCTTTTGGGCCGCTCGCTTTGTATCGTGTTGGAGTCCATTATGACGCGCCAGGGTTTTGCACACCCTTTACTCCTTTATATACAGCCGCCACCCCACCATTAGGGTTGGGTTTTGCTTAGATTAATTCTATCTTTGAACAGTTTCACCATCGATTTGTGAAACCCCAATTTTCGAAAGTGCTTCATCAATATATCCGCAATTTGGTTGTGTTCTTCCTTGTTCTTGCTTGTGTTCTTCGATTCGCAGCGAGGATTAGCCTTCTTGGCAAGGTCAACCAGTGCAGCGCACGTTGATAACCCGAGGAGACGTGGTGCTGCGATTGCGGGTTCGAACGTGTCGCTCGGAAGTCGGATCGATTTGTGTCGCGACTCCACCAAATCGAACTTATCCAACCTATTGGAAGATCGAGACCCTGCTCCCATCAAGTGGTAATCGAGCTTGTGTGTTCCTTCAGTTCAAGCATTCCCTCCTTTGTTATTTTCGGTTTCGCCCTAGAGTCCATGAAAAGCCCTACAAAAATTGTAGTCATAGGTTGTTTCCTGCCTAGATCTCGCTTAGCCTTTGCACAAGTTGATTCTAGAGTCCGTAGTGTTGAGTTTGTGTCCTTAGTCGAGTTGTGTTGTCTGGTTTAGATCGTGTTTTGTTCGAGTTGTATTCCTTCCGCTACCACCCTTCAAACCCTAGCCACGCATCGCGCTTTCCACCCTCCGCTTTTTGTTTTCCCACCCATATCCCACCCTTTGTTAACCCTCTGTTGGCCATCCATCACGCCTCGTGATCACACCGCATCATCCCCACCTTTCCCGAGCTCCGCCACCGATTCCACAAATTCCTCCACCCGATCTTCGCTTTGACCTCCACAAAGAACCATAACTTGAGGTCCATCTTCAAACGGTCATAACTTTCGTGACACGGACTCGAATCACGGGTTCGCGAATTTATTTTCCCAAATTCGCCCGAAAGTGTAGTACTTATGTCCAAATTGAATCACCGAATTTACAAAGACATTCATTATTTTCAGAGGCCACCTTACATCCGATTGAGTTGCAACTTTGTGTGGTTCCTATTTCGTGCTCGCCTGTGAAAAAATATAAAAATACAAAAAAGAAAAATTTTGGCTATAGTAGAGAGGAGAGAGTGTTATCCGTACGCAACAAAAAACACCGATATAGGACACATTTTCTTTGTTTTGTGCTTATGTCGAATTGAGCTTCAGCTTCGCCATCTTTGTTGTTGCTGCTGCTTTATATTCTCGTTTTGACTCCTTGTTCCTCATCTCATACTTGATATAGGACACATTTAACCCAAAGAACTAGGACCATACTTTGGACATTTATTCAGCATTACTATCTGTTATTGATTTGTGTTCCATCGACATATTTGACCTTCCAAACTCCATATATCTACTCGATAGCACGCTTTGACCTTGCAATCGCACTCCACGCCGACAAGGTATCACGAACCACCACCGGTTGTACCACCACGCTTTGGTAAGCACACTTGTAAGAGCTTGGTAAGCCACTTCCTTTGGGTTCCCACTTCCTTCCTTTGTAGTTGATAGGATCATCCTTTGTTTTCCCCGTATTTCCACCAACCATGGCAGAAACGAAGAGGACGGACACCGGTCGATTTCAACGAGTGTGTTAGTCGCGCCGCCACAAGCTGCGCCGACAAACAAAACGCTTCACTCACCGATCTCGGCGCGAGATTGGACACCATCGCCGCCATTACCCGCTTGAACACCACGGAAGGCATTGAGCGGGTGGAGCGGCGATGGTCGACCTCACCGGGTCGGATGGACACATTGGAGGCACGCCACCACTGTCAATGACGGCCATCATCATGATGAAGCCACGTAGTATGATGCGATGGCAACATTGATCGGCGGCGACACAAGATGCACGACTCACGCCGCCTTTCAAAGAAACCGACATGGTATGGGAGAAAAGAATTGCAGGACGCACGTAATCGCCTAAGGCACGCACCGGACGACCTTCTACACGCCGCGAACGACTACATCGACGGACCGCCCAGCCTTCTTCGAAGCTGCTCTCCCACACCATCTGTGGAACAAGATGGCAGCAGCGCCACCAAGCCACCTTCCACGCCCCGCCTTGCGATTCTACAAAAATTTTTGTGGTCCACCAAGAGTTCTTCCGTGGCTTCAACGGCCGCCTCCCAGCATTCGCCACCGCGCCATGGGCTTGGTCATGTGCAAAAGAATTGCCCTAGCCAACGGGCATACATCGCCACGTAAGATGGAGGTTACATCAAGACTGGATGTCGAGGAGGATGATGATGTTGTCACGCCTCTGACGACAATAGTGGTGGTGTTGACGACCGCCCTGGTGGGCGCCCACAATGACGCCACGGAGCATCATTGTGCAGCGCGCCCTCAAGACACGTGTACAACAACCCGATAAACTTCAACGCTATAATTTGTTTCGCACCTTCTTGCAATCAAGAACCGCGCACGTGTCATCATTGATGGAGGAAGTTGCAACAACTTGGTGAGTTCTCGATTTGGTCAAGAAGCTTGGCTTGACCACGCCGATCGCATCCACATCCATACCATATTCAATGGTTAAATGACTCGAAAAGCTAAGGTAACGCAAACATGCCGAGTCCATTTTTCCATTGGTGCTTATGTTGATCATGTTGATTGTGATGTGGTTCCCATGCAAGCATGCTCTCTTTATTGGGTCGACTTTGGGGATTTGATAATGATGCTTTACACCATGGTAGTAGTAACACATACACTTTTATGCATAAGGAAAGAAAGTTACTTTATCGCTTTTGACCCCATCTCGAGATTATAGAGGCCGATAGGGCGAGAGTCAGCTGGTGCTAATGATCCAAAGGAACATGATAAAACTGAAAACAGCAAGTACTCCATTTGAAAACTCGTTATGCTTGCCACAAAATCGACTTTGCTGCAATTGATGATGTGCATGATACATGCTATGCTTTTGTGTGCAAAGATGCTTTATTTTCTCTTGATAGTATGCCTTGCACTTTGCCCGCCTCCCGCTACTAACCTTTGCAGGAGTTTAGCGATGTTTTTCCGATGAGATACCTCCAGACTTCCACCCATTCGAGGTATTGAGCACCGATTGACTTAATCCCCGGAGCAAGTTTGCCAAACCGTGCGGCATACAGACCAATCCCAAGAGACTAAGGAGATTCAATGACAAGTCCAAGACCTTTTGTTGGTGATATGCCCTAGAGGCAACATGGAGATGTTGAATATATCACATACTATGTTTATGATACATTGCTTTGTTCCTTGAAATAGACATTATCATTATTGATCAATGAGTATGTGACTTATTCATGAGACTCTTAATGCCAAAATGTTGCTATTTCTAAATGATCCCCGATTATATTTCATATGAGGAACAAATATGATTCAAATATCAAGATATGTATTGATTGATGATCATGTCTCATGCATCATGGTATGGAGATACCAAATCAATAATATGGACATGTGTTAGTGAACATATGTTGGATAGACCCGCCATGAGACACCGCAGAGATTCCATATGTCATCGCTGGTCTCAAGTAGTGTTTATGTGGAATCCTTAGACTTGAGATCATCATGGTTCCCAAAGATGCTTAGTAGCTTACTTTGGGACTACTAAACACTACTCCGTAACTAGGTAGTCATAAAAGTAGTCTTTGGGTTTGCCATGAAACATGTAGTGGGATGTGAATGATCAAGATAGATTTTGCCCCTCCTTATGGGAGAGATATCTCCGCCCCTCGATGTAATGGATTATGAAAGTGCATGGCCATGCCAAGGTGATTGAGGAGTCAATCACGAGTTTATAATCCATCACGGAATCGAGAGAGTGATTGAGCTATTAAGAGGATGACACAGTCTCGCCTTGAGCTTAATCTATATCGTGAGGCAAAGGGATTAGTACATGAGAACATTACAGTTCACCGATATGATCTTTACGTATACTTTGGGGTTAATATGTCTTACTAGAGGCCGCTATTAACACGGTGACCGAAAGGTGCTTCGGTCGCGACCAAGTATACGTGAACCTGCTGTGGTCGCACACTTAACGGGTTGGAACACTAATTCAAATGTGATTCGGATATGGGCTCAATTCGATAGAGATCCTGATAGATTCCTATTGGGCCTCGGTCCACGAGGCCCAAGTGAGGAGGTCTATATATGGAGGCGAGGGCCGAGGAACGCACCGATAATCCCGAGCTAACCGTAGCCGCCACCTCCGCAGCCAAACCCCAGCCGCCGCGAGTGTCGGTACACTCGCGATCATGCCCAAATTTTACATGTGGATACCGTGGAGGCGCCGCTCGCCGCGACGCTGATCGGCATAAACAACCCATGATTGATCCGCTGGTGTGGTTGATCGCGGAGGAGACGATCGGTTCGGACGATCGACTACTTCCACTACTACTGACGCCGCGTGGTTGGATCGGCTTCTCCAACTCTTCTTCACGCACAAGGCCTAGTGGTAACGATCCATGATCCCTCCTACATGATGTTCTTGTGTGCGCGGTAGAAAATTTTGTTTTCTCGCCTCGTAGCCTACCGCGATCCATTACTTTTGGACCGTGGGTACGCACGTGAGAGCCTTAGTCCTTGTGTTGTTCTCGCTCTTTTGGTTCCCAAAAAGATGGTTCTTGGCGATGTGTAGATTGTAGAGCCATTAACAACATTATTATACGATATCGCCATCCTATTCCTAGGCTAGACGACATGCTTGATGAGTTGTGTGGTGCTATAATTTTCACAAAGATTAACTTATGAGTGGATACCACCAAATAAGAATGAAACTTGGTGATGAATGGAAAACTGCTTTAAAACTAAGTTCGGTTTGTATGAGTGGTTAGTCATGCCTTTTGGGTTAACTAATGCACCTAGCACTTTCATGAGATTAATGAACGAGGTTTTACGTCCTTTCATTGGCAAATTTGTGGTCGCTACTTTGATGATATCTTGATTTATAGCAAGTCCATGGATGAACATTTGAATCACTTACGTGTTGTTTTTAATGCTTTGAGAGATGCACGCTTATTTGGTAACCTTGAGAAGTGCACCTTTGCACGGATCGAGTCTCTTTTCTTGGCTATGTTGTGACTCCACAGGAATTGAGGTTGATAGAGCCAAGGTGGAGGCGATATGGAGTTGGCCCACGCCCACCTACGCCTCCTCCTGCGCGGAGTTTTCTTGGCCTTGCAGGATTTTATCGCCGCTTTGTCAAAGAATTCAGCACCATTATGACACCGCTGATTGAGTTGACAAAGAAGGGTGTCGTGTTCCATTGGGGCCATCACAAGAGGAGTCCTTTAATCTTTGAAGGACAAGCTTACGCACGCACCATTGCTCCAACTTCCGGATTTTGGTAAGACTTTGAACTCGAATGTGATGCTAGCGAATTGGTATTGGTGGTGTTTTGATGCAAGAAGGCAAACCTGCTGCCTACTTTAGCTAAAAATTGAATGACCTCGTTTTAATTATTCCACGATGATAAAGAATTGTATGCTCTTGTTCGTCTTTAGAGACGTGGCAACACTATTTATGGCCTAAAGAATTTGTCATTCATTCCGATCATGAATCACTTAAGCATATTCGTAGTCAAACCAATTTGAATCGTAGACATGCTAAGTGGGTTGAATTTATTGAATCTTTCCTTATGTCATTAAACACAAAAAGGGAAGGATAATGTGATTGCCGATGCTTTGTCTCGACGCTATACCATGTTGTCTCAACTTGATTGTCGATTTTTGGTCTTGAAACTATTAAAGAACAATATGCTTTTGATGCTGATTTTAAGGATGTGTTGTTGCATTGTAAAGAGGGTCAAGCATGAAATAAATTGTGATCAATGATGGGTTTTTGTTTAGAGCTAACCGCCTATGCATTCCGCTTGGATCCGTCGCCTTTTGTTGTTGCAGGAGGCGATGGAGGCGGTTTGATGGGACATTTTGGTGCTAAGAAGACGGAGGACGCTCGACTACACACTTTTTTGGCCAAAATGAGGCGAGATGTTGAGCGGTTTGTGGCTCGCCGCACTACATGTCAAAAGCTAAGTCTCGCTTGAATCCACATGGTTTATATATGCCACTTCCTGCTCCTTCTATTCCGTAAGCGATATTTCTATGGACTTTGTTTTAGGTTGCCCAGACTAAGAGGAGGAGGGATAGCATTTTGTGGTTGTGGATCGCTTTTCTAAGATGGCTCACTTTATCCCATGTCATAAAACTCGCTGCACCCGGATTTTTCAATCCAAATCTCCTGTGATTTAATGCACTATTCCCGGATCAAGAGATAGTGCTCATGCTACGTAAAATGAATATCAAATACATACCATGCGGAAGCATAAATAAAATAGTAACTTACACATGGGCCGATTAGGCCGAAATCATTAAATTGCAGCAATGAAGAACGAAGCACACAGTGAACCTCGTGACTTGCCCACAGTGCCCAACCGGAGGTTCGCGACCCAGCCCTTGACATCTTCATCTTCTTTGCCTTTCGGACATGTAAGCATTGTCGATGCGTAGCAATCCAAGCCTTGATTCTCGATTTGTTATGAGAGCGAGTGTGAGCACACTAACCACCGTGTTCGTGAGCCAATACACGTAATGCAAATATATAGTATGCATGGCTTACAAAAGGAAGGCTCGTTGTTTTATTTGCTCGAAATCGCTTTTGGTAGCATTGTTATTATTAAACCATAGTGTTATTATCGCTACCTAAAACTTCCCACTGTGATTGCCAAATTGACTCACTCCCCAAATGCCATAATTGACTTAACTCCCAAGGACACAATTTTCTTACTAAATGTCGCCTAAGACTCCAAACAATGAGTGGCATCATTTAGCTAATCCACCGATCAAACCCTTTATATATATACACTCATTTTGAATCCACCAATGTCTTCACGTATTCAATTCATACTAGTCCAATCTACAATCAATGTTCACCAACTCCCTATCAATTCCAATGATTCCCTAATAGGATTACTTTTTAATACACCGACATCATTCATATCGTAATTTTCTAACAAATCAACCTTTCTCGCTAATGATCCAAAACCATAAATTGCTCTTTCCATAATCATCCTTATTTTCATTATTTATCTCTAACTATTTCATCAATACTTCGCACCAAGAATAACATTAATCTAGTCTATGCTTCAATTATCATATCTCCAAATTTTCCTCAAACTCAAATCATCTATCTAGATCAATTCCTCGCTAATCTCATTAAATCCAACAATTACCTTTACACTCTTCTAATTCTCCAAAATCATTGATCCGTAATATACTCCGATTTATTATTATTCCTCCGATATACCCAAAATTCAATTCATCCATCCAAGATTTTAATCAAATCCTAACAATCACATTATTACTAACATCTCTCAAGAATTTATATTAGTGTCGAATCCAACAATTTCTTTTGCACACTCTAATCTTCCAAAATCATTTAAATCATCTTTCTAACCCATCCATTCATATAGACTCCACCGATTTATTTCTCCTATACCCTTTCTAATATTCTCTTTTATAATCGACATGAATCCACCAATCATCGTTATGTACTTACCACAACAGTCATCCACTCTTCCTACGACTTATTTATCTTCCTATCACTTTACTTTGTAAAAGCGTGCTTTATCATCGCTTAGCTTTTGAAATATAATACATAGAAAACCTCCGAGACTTAGCAGCTTGAACAAAACGTAATATATATGATAATGCACAATAAGAGTTTATCTGATTCCATCCACCGCTACATGGCATCTCGCACCATATGCTTAATACTAAATTATAGCCGCTAACTTATCATCGGGCGACACCCAGACAACACAAACCGTGGCCTTGCACGCCTTCACTTTTCCATTCCCACCCACAAATCATTTTGAAACAGTAACTATATCTCGTTAAGTTTCCCATGTCCGCCTTTGACCGTGGGCACGCTATTCGAATAGTTTTGACTCGCAGAGTTTGTACACTTTCACCACAAGTTTATAATCCACCAAGGTTCCCCACCCGATTCCTTGGTCGATGGTCAAATAGATTATCACATGACCGCTCAGATATCTAGTTCCTCTAGTTATCTCACCCTATGGGAAATCGCCCACTTGTGGGTCCCATACGTTGCACCGGATGTTCACCACTACCAAGATTATTCTGCCCACCCCTCAATGCTAGTACGACCGGTGAACGCCACCTCCACTCTGTCCCTTTAGGCCTCCTTGCCCTTGCATAACCACAACTATCCACCACCGTGAGATAAGCTCGGGAGTGTCGATACCACTACTTAGCCAAGTTGTAATTTACGACATGTGGTTGCACTATTTTACGTGGGAGATCATGACAAGATTCAGTCCTTAGTTTTACCTGGGCGGTTCTACCACACTCCATATTTGTGCTCACACCGCACCACATACCAGCCCCCAAATCATCCGCCCGTATATTCAAGCAAGTTGAGGTTTTGGGAGCATAAAATAATCATGTTCAACACAAATACTACTATTATCACCATGACCGCCAAACCGCTTCTCATGATTGAAAATGTTGATGAGGCTTGGGGCATTTCAGCCCCTAGTGTCTATGCAGTACTAAGCATGGCATATAATTACGGACTTATTTTCGAAAGGATACTATTATAATTTTTGCTAGGGCGACAAGGTTCGCATAATCAATATTCAAAAGGGGGTATAATATTAATCAAGGCAACAATAGGCATATACTAAAATCTTGAATTAAACATGTAATTGCACATAAAATAATAGCATGCAATTTGATAATTTAAACAAAAATAATTTGCGTAAAATGTAGGTTCAACATGATCAAAGTATTGACTCGTCATGGCGGTTTAGCGGTCTTGAGCTCACACCATATTTCTTTGGGAGCTTCGTCTTTTCTTCGCCTGCTCGTTCACGCTGATCCCTTGATTCTTCTGGCCCCTGCTTAATTACGCCGATAAACAATCGAACCCAAATAAAAGCAAATAACTCAAAAAGATCCAAATAACTCCGAATAAACTCAATTTAGTTTTATTATGAGTTAATGGGTGATTGGAGGCAAAGTCAATGGTTGAATATGATGACTTGATCCTTTTAGTAGTAATCTTTTTTATTATTTTACATTTATTTAGGAAGTTCCATGAGGTAGGTTAGACCTATGAATTGGTGTATTTTGTCGGTGCTAATGTTCGTAAGTATGCGATATATATACATATATATGTATATATAAAGATATATATACATAAGTAATATTTGCAAATTTTTGCTTACCGAGTTAATCTCATAGTTTATGTTTTAGCATTTTGTGGTATGATATTTTATGCACACTTAGCTATCACTAGACGCCATTTATTTTGGATTAGGATCCGCTTGTTCGAGTCCTAACTTGCTATATGCGTTATGTCCGCTATTTTCACCGAATCTTCATTAAAATTTAACTAATAGTTTAAGCTTTAAAACAACTACTTAAGCACACTAATTGCTAACATATGTTGTTTGATCTATGATTAATCATTTATTAAGCTCATCTCTATCTTGATAAACTCTAGTATTATTCACGGACTAGTCCTCGTATTTTTATTATTTGTTGCTTAATGTAATCTACCATTAAGATTTGTTTGGTGGTGACAAGTTAAGGTTAGGTCGATATGCATATATATTTTAATTAGAATTGAAAGTAACTTTTATTAAGTTTAAATATTTAACCAAAGTCATATTTTTTATGATTGCTTTGAATTATCGATTATCCTTTTGTATGATTGATCATCCATATTAAATAATCATATATGAACTAATCAAAATTTAAATCTTAAATAATCTCATTCACACTCTAGTTAATTTTAGTATCTTTATGGACTACTCTCGTGTTTTCCTTGATTCTTATAAACTAAAATAAGCTAGAAACAAAATAGAGCAAAATGCGCACCACCGAATCGAACTCAAGACCGCCTCAGTGAAATGTTCGGCATGCCGCAGCCTAACCTGGGACGCCTACCGTCATGATCGACCGAAGAGACAAAGCGAATGAGCTATGGCGTGAGGAGGCCAAACAGAGGAGGAGGCCGGCCGCCGTGTGGAGTCCTGTCACAGCAAAGGCAATGGGAGGATGTGGAGACTCAGAATGGATTTCCGAGGAGATGAAACCTGGGGAGGTCCCAGACCGAGACGGCCCTGTGAAGGGCGGCGGCGTGAGGGCGCCCACGACGAAGGTGAAAATGAGGCGGCGCTGTGGTGGGAGAGAGGGGATTGAGAGGAGCGTGAGCAACAAGGTCGTGGGAAGCTTACCGCAGAGTTGGATGAACGGGAGAGGTGCCGAGGGAGCGGGCAAGGCGTGAGGCGGGTCGGGCGGGCGGTGGCAAGCGGTGCCGGCAAGGCAAAGGATGAAGACCCCACCAACGGTGGGGGGGGTTGACGGCACCGAGAAGGCGCCCCCAATGAGGAATCGACAGGGGCCGACCGAGGAGGCGGCGGCGATGAGATGGTGGCGGCGGCTTTGGGGAAAAAGGAGATGAAGAGAAACGGGAAGAGGAAGGAAGCTAGGGACCATGGGGAGCTAGGAGGCCTCTTATGGCCGCAAAGAGCTGGGAGGCGGAGGACCCAAGGGCGGGAAGGGACTACCTGCAAGGACCGGGGCGCTGGCTCGACGCGTGAAGGCGTGGGGCTCGCAGAGAAGGTGACGGGCAAGGCGCAAAGGCAGAGGAAGGAGGTGAGAGAGAGAGCAAAAAAAAGACGCACAGCAGAGGGCGAGAGCAAGGAGGAGGCGACGCGACGGAGCTCCACCACGGAAAGGAGGGAGAGAAGAGAGGACCTGGGGCCAAGCAGGAGAAAGAAGGGGAAAGAAAGGCCTTGAGTTCACGGCAGCAAGGGAGGAGAGGGGAGAGAGAAGAGGAAAGGTGGGCCCCACTTGGAAGAGAGTGGGAAAGGGAGAAAAGTGAGAAAGGGAGGCTAGGCATAATTTAAAATTTGGGTTTCGAATTTAAATTTTAATTTATCGTTTAATTCATATACTTACATATATAAGTATATATATATATGTATTTATCCATTTAATTATTTGTTGGTTATGTGCGTATATATATATATATATTATATATTTTCCCGCATGTATATTCTCGTGTATACATTTTATGTGTTGCTCTAAGCCCTTTGTATACATATATGTGTATGCATATATATCCGTCTGTTTTATTTATTTTTGTTTTTATTGCCTTTTACTATTGGAAACTCAAACAAAATTGTGGAAACACCATTAAAATCCAAATTCCAATAAAAGATATTGCAAAATAATTCAAGAGCTTCAGATTTTTTTTAAATTTAAATTTTTCAGATGTTACAAAACCGATGATGCCGCTCATATTGTCAATTCTTTTCAAAGAGATAGTTCGCTTGCATGGTATGCCTTCTACTATTGTTTCGCATCGTGATGCCAAGTTCTTGAGTCACTTTTGGCGACTCTATGGAACAAATTGGGTACAAAGTCGTTGTTCTCACCACATGTCACCCACAACCGATGGCCAAACCGAGGTGGTGAACCGCATATTGTCTACCATGTTGAGAGCTGTTTTGAAGAACAATTTGAAGTCAGGAAGAGTGTTTGCCGCATGTTGAGTTCGTGATATAATCGAGCGGAACATTCCACCACCAAGGTAAGTCCTTTTCGTGTAGTGTATGGATTCAATCCTCGTGTCTCTATTGATATTTTACCTTGCCTACTAGTGAGAGAGTTCATAATGATGCTAAGGAGCGTATTGATTTTATTATCAAAATACATGAGACTACTAAGGCAAACATTGAAAAGATGAATGAAAATATAGGATTACCGTAGTAAAGGTAGAAAGGAAGTTAAACTTAAACCGGTGATTTTGTTTGGTTGCACTTATGAAGGATAGATTTCCGAATTAAGAAAGTCAAAATTGATGACTAGAGTCTGCCGTCCTTTTAAGATAGTTGAGAAGATAAATGATAATGCATATAAACTTGAGTTGCCTCCCGAGTTTGGGGTTAGCCCCACCTTTAACATTTCAGATTTGAAGCCATACTTGGGAGAAGAAGATGAGGCCGAGTTGAGGGCAACTCCGCTCAAGAGGGGAGGATGATGAGGACATCACTTCTTCTGACACACACTTGGTGATATGCCCTAGAGGCAACATGGAGATGTTGAATATATCACATACTATGTTTATGATACATTGCTTTGTTCCTTGAAATAGACATTATCATTATTGATCAATAAGTATGTGACTTATTCATGAGACTCTTAATGCCAAAATATTGCTATTTCTAAATGATCCCCGATTATATTTCATATGAGGAACAAATATGATTCAAAGATCAAGATATGTATTGATTGATGATCATGTCTCATGGATCATGGTATGGAGATACCAAATCAATAATATGGACATGTGTTAGTGAACATATGTTGATAGACCCGCCATGAGACACGCAGAGATTCCATGTGTCATCGCTTGGTCTCAAGTAGTGTTTATGTGGAATCCTTAGACTTGAGATCATCATGGTTCCCAAGATGCGAGTAGCTACTTTGGGACTACTAAACACTACTCCGTGAATCGGGTAGTCATAAAAGTAGTCTTTGGGTTTGCCATGAAACATGTAGTGGGATGAATGATCAAGATAGAATTTGCCCTCATATGGGAGAGATATCTCGGGCCCCTCGATGTAATGGATTATGAAAGTGCATGGCCATGCCAAGATGATTGAGGAGTCAATCACGAGTTTATAATCCATCACGGAATCGAGAGAGTGATTGAGCTATTAAGAGGATGACACAGTCTCGCTTTGAGCTTAATCTATATCGTGAGGCAAAGGGATTAGTATATGAGAACATTACGTGTTCACCGATATGATCTTTACGATACTTTGGGGTTAATATGTCTTACTAGAGGCCGCTATTAACACGGTGACCGAAAGGTGTTTCGGTCGCGACCAAGTATACGTGGAACCTGCTGTGGTCGCACACTTAACGGGTTGGAACACTAATTTGAATGTGATTCGGATATGGGCTCAATTCGATAGAGATCCTGATAGACTCCTATTGGGCCTCGGTCCACGAGACCCAAGTGAGGAGGTCTATATATATGGAGGCGAGGGCTGAGGAACGATCCGATAATCCCGAGCTAAACCCCGCCGCCACCTCCCGAGCCAAACCCTAGCTGTCATGAGTGTCGGTACACCGCGATCGGCGCCCAGCCCCGGACGGTGGATACCGTGAGGCGCCGCCTGCTGCGGCGTTGATCGGCATCAACAACCCATGATTGATCTGCTCGTGGTGTGGTTGATCGCGGAGGAGACGATCGGTTCGGGACGATCGACTACTTCCACTACTACCTCGACGCGCGTGGTTGGATCGGCCCCAACTCTTCACACGCACAAGGCTGCCTAGTGGTAACGATCCATGATCCTCCTTAAGCATGATGTTCTTGTGTGCGCAGTAGAAAATTTTGTTTTCTGCTATCGTAGCCTTCAAGCAATCCATTACACACAACACTCCTCCACTTGATATTCAAGGACCAATCACTAGAGCTCGCTACCGACAATTGAATTTAGAGGTGAGCTCGCTCCTAAGTACTTTTGGTTCATTTGAGAATCGATTGCTACCTAATGATTTAATTATGATTAGGAACCATGGAGAGGATCAAGAAGTACTTGGAGAAGGGCTACGAGGCGACAAGTCCAGCAAGGGCGGACGAATCATGTTGGATGTCCAACTCAAACCGACTTCAATCCAATTCGAGTCCAGGACTAGGCTGCACTAAAATGGACGTCCAGATCGTATCCGACTCGCTTTGGACGCTCCACATATGTATGGAAAGCTGAGAAGATAACATTTCCAATGGCTCTGGTCTCATATCAAAATTCCTTCTGAGTCAACGGAATCGTCGAAACAAGTGGACGTCCAGAATCTGTCGTGGTGCTGCGACACTGCCTTTTTGGGCCGCTCGCTTTGTATCGTGTTGGAGTCCATTAAGGACGCGGCCAGGGTTTTGCACGCCTTACTCCTTTATATACAGCCGCCACCCCACCATTAGGGTTGGGTTTTGCTTAGATTAATTTCTGTCTTTGAACAGTTTCACATATCGGTTTGTGAAACCCCAATTTTCGAAAGTGCTTCATCAATATATCTGCAATTTGGTTGTGTTCTTCCTTGTTCTTGCTTGTGTTCTTCGATTCGCAGCGAGGATTAGCCTTCTTGGTAAGGTCAACCGGCAGCGCACGGTTGATAACCCGAGGAGACGTGGTGCTGCGATTGCGGGTTCTAACGTGTCGCTCGGAGTCGGATCGATTTGTGTCGCGACTCCACCAAATCGAACTTATCCAACCTGCTGGAAGATCGAGACCCTGCTCCCATCGACTAGGATTGTTGTTCCTTCATCTACTATTGAGACTACTTGCACCTCATGTGAGGATAAGGACAATGCTTTTAGAGGTCTTTACACTATGCTTCTCGATCCGCCCGAGACTTGTGAAAGTTGTAATAATTTGAAGATAAAACTAAAACGGGTAGATCATAAAATTACCGAATTACAAGCTTTTCTACTTGAGCCTATTGCTTCATGTGTGAATTGTCCTAAATCGATCACGAGCTTGAATCTATTTCCAAACAGCTTCAAGAAATGATTGACAACAATAAGAAAATGGCTAAGTATGCTTCTAAGGACCCCGTTAGAAGCACCATGCGTAAACTCAGAATAAACTAAAATCTAACTTGATTGCATTAGATGAAAATGTGTGAAGCTAACTAAGGACCTACTAGAGAAGCCACCTTCACTTGTAATGTGATTGCCGAGAAGGGGAGGAGCCCTGTGGTAAGGTGGAGACGCTTAGCGACATGAACCAACTCTAGTAGTAGGACTGTTCTTCGTAGCCTACCGTGGCGCACAAGCCATTCTTTCCTGCATCGCTGGTTCTTCTTCGCGCCCCTTACCTTCTACTCGCCTCTTCTCCTCCCTCGCCTTCTTGTGCTCTCTTCGGGAGTGTCACACTTTATGAACACTCTCAGAAATTTGTAGGAGGCAAGAAGAAGCTCAATCTTATTCTAGACCAATCAAAGATTTGCAAGTTCAATCGTGGTCTAGGATATGATTTCGTGAGGATGTGAGGAAGCATCCACCGCCGTGCTCGCACTCCATAGCCGCATGTGTGATTGAGGTCGCCCAAGAACAAAAAGTTCAATTTAAATCAGCGGGCCTTGTCCAAGGGATTGACAAAGAAGGTGATTTCACCGCAGCCGCCTCTCGTATATGGCTATCTCATGCTACTTCAGCCCTCGTATATGGTATCATTGCACCTTCCGCCGAAGGATGGGCATTTGATTGACCATTGCTTCAAGCGCCAAGATCGCGCCAAGAGACCATGTTGAGTCTCTATGTATTCGTGGTCGCCTGCACCTGAGTGCACCTAAGACCAATATGAGGTCTAGGCTTGCTACCGTTGGTAGCTTTGGGCGCCGAGGACTTGGTTCTTCCGAAGCTGTTTTTCGCCTCATGCTCCCTCTAGTCGTGACTTCCGCTGCTCGAGGGTAGATCTCGCTTCCCGCCGAGATGCCTACCCGCTGCGTGATCAACATGATGTCGGTGTTCACCGCCTCCCGTAGGGCCGGACTCAAGAATGCCTTCAGTGTCTACACACGCACCTTCCGCTTTTGAGTGACAGAGAGCGAGGGTAGATAGAGGTCACCGTGCTTGACTACTTCATCTCGCCGACGACACTCAAGATTGGGTGCCAAAATCACTCTTGATTTATCCCAAGATCGAGACTTTGCTCTTTGTTGACTCGTGTTCACCGGGCAGGAAGGAAAGGTTTGGCTTGTAGACTCGGGTGTTCACGACATGACCGGAGATTCCTGCTGGTTTTCTTCCCTGCCTGCTCCTGTGTGATGAGACGATCACCTTCGAGACGCTTTTTGGGCAGTCATCGCCAAAGGTACAATACGCATTAATGATTCATTTATTTTAAAAGATGTTGTCTTGGTTAGTAAGTCAAGACAATTTGCTTCCGCCTCTCACCACCGATGACGATTTCGAGGTGAGTTTTAAGAAAACAACCGCAAAATTCTTGATTCTTCTGTAGTCCGGGTTTATGGATTTCATTTTGGGAGGATCTTTCGCTGATTTTTCCGAGTCTTCGTGATCCTCTCCGTTGTTTGCTTGCTTCGAGTCCCGCCGACCTTTCCTTCCGGCATAGGAGACTTGGTCATATTGATTTGACTATTTGACTCGAGTTTGCGCCACGATCTCATTCGTGGTTCACCAAACTCAAGATGATCAAAGATCTTGTTTGCGCCCATGCCAAGACGGCAAGATGGTTGCCGCTTCATCCTCCCAACACAACATTATGACCGATGCACCAGACAACCGCCCACATCGACACACCGGACCAAATGAAAAGTGCCAACAGAGGGAAGTGGTATGTTCTCGCCGTGGTCGATGACTACCGAGGTACTCTTGGGTGTTTTTCTTAGCCTCAAGGATAAGACGCTTTCATATTTTTGAGGTCTTTTCAAGAGGATTTCTGCTGAGCTTCCAGTGCCTTAAGTAGCCATCCGCGAAGGATAATGGCACGGAGTTCAAGAACTCCTACTTTGAGAGGTTCCGTGATGAGACAGTGTAGAGCACCGCTCTTCTCCTGACGTCCCACGCAGTAATGGCGTGAGAGGAAGAACCGCA